>JAVQJD010106129.1:0-52667 GCA_036023655.1 Nannoperca australis
CTCTCTCTCTCTCTCTCTCTCTCTCTCTCTCTCTCTCTCTCTCTCTCTCTCTCTCTCTCTCTCTCTCTCTCTCTCTCTCTCTCTCTCTCTGTAGCCATAACCCACAGTTCTGTTCATCAGTTATACAAACATTAAAACTTTGTGGACAAAGCGGATGCAGTATTTAGTAGAAATATGCTTACTTTGCCTACAGCAGAAAAAAGCGAGAGAGGCCATTAGGTTTGTTGGTGAATATCTGATGTGCACAGGAATACTGTAGTTGGCTGCACATTATTGCATTCTGTAACCGTGCATGTTGTGCAGAGTTAAACTACTACTAAATGTAGTTTTACTGACCTGCTGCTGTCCTTTTGATCCTCCCTAATGATGATCCCTTAGATGTATTGATTGCCGTCGCCACTCTGTGTCACTCTGTGTCACTCTGCCCAGCTCTGTTTTTGGATTAACTTAGTGCTTTCTGTTCACCTATGCACGACTAAATATTGAACTCCTCTGTACAGCCTGCTCATGCCCATGTGTCTTTACATGTGGTGCAGTGATGCGAAAAGCACTGATATGAAGTACACTGTAGTAGTAGTACAAAACAGGGCAAGCTGTGCATAGTGAAAGGATGTAAGGAACCCTATGGGATCTGGGATGTAAAGCATAGAAAGTATATGTGACCTGGAAGGTTTTGGCAGGCATATAAAAAAAAAGGATGTTATTGCTCATCTTACATTTCTGAATGGCTGCTTTAAGTTAGGATTTTACCAGGCATAAAAACCTTCGAGAACAGCAAGGACGCACCATTTATTTAAGCATACTGGTGCTGTGTGCGGGGAGTGGTCTGAAAACACTACCTAAGGTTAACAGGTTTGAGCACACGGGGTGTGAAGGCAGCACCAGTCACATTTCTACTGCAATGTGCCGCTCGGTGCTCCTTGTTCTCTCACTGCATTGCTAGCAAAGGCGTCATTTCATCTTCACAGACGCAGGTTAGCTGTGCAGTCGCTTGCCAACTTGCTTTTGCTCCTCCATTCTTTTCATGTTTTCAGATGGTTTGTGTAAGTGATGGTGTTTCTGTAGGAGCACCTGTAGCACTACGTTTTAATGTTAGGACTATAAGTCAGCACAAGAGTATAAAGAAAATGTTGAGTTAGGACATAGAAAGGGCTGATTTATTTTCATGCCGCTAGTGATACAGAATACCTGGAACCATACATCCCATGCTGTATAATAACCTGGTAGTGGGATAGACTTCATGGAGATGCTTCATGGCTTATTCATGCACAAAGGCTCTGATCAAAGCAAAATGCCCCATCTGGTTTTTTGCTTTATTTCTATGGGGATCAAAATGAGAAATTGCTCAAACTGTACAACAGGCCGCACCTGACCACTGCATTATAAAGAGCAAATACATTAAGTGGGTATGCTAAATATTAAAAAAAGACCACAAATAGTATAAAATATAATACAATCTTAAGGATTATTACTTAAATGTATAATGCCCTACATTAGACATTTACAATTTACCTCTAATCTATAGGCCCAGTCACAGCAGCTGATGATGGGCATGGCTTAAAGTTTGACCATAATACGTGGTAAACCTCTGCATGTAAACACAGCTGCAGCTGTCCTAGAATTTAATGAATCCTGACAGCAGAGCTCTCAGTTGCGCTTTTAACTACTTTTAAATGGGGGGAGGAGGATTTGAATCAGAAGTTTGCTGTATAAATAGGTTATTTATGCAAATTGCTGTTAGCATTTTTTCTGTGTTGGCAGCCAGTGACCTGCGCTGTTTCTGAATTTAAGGGCTCTCCACAGCTTAACAGAGAGGAGACCATTTATAAAACCTCAAACTGTGTGATGATGACAGCAACGATGGATTTGCATCTTTACATGGTTTTGACTTTCATCCTTTTGATGAATGTCACTGAAGAAGAGGAGGAGATTCCGTCTGAATCCTCTTTGTAGCCTGACGGAGAATGAGGTTAGGTTAGCTTCTCTCTCTCACACTCTCTGCCTGACTGAACTCCCATGTAGGATATCCCCGGCAGTTCTCGTCTGTTAGCCCGTCTCCCTCTTCCGCAGCCATCTGCTCGGGTCCGTGTGTGTTTTCCGCAGCTGCCAACATACTACACAACACTGCGCTGTGCTTTCCAGGCCAGCACTGCCTGCCTGCCTGCCTGCCTGCTTGCCTGCTCACGTAAGCCCTGTCTCAAGAGGGAATTCACTCAGGCTGGGTGTAGGTGGATTTATGGATGGAGAGCATGAAGAGCAGCCTTTTGTGACTCAATTTAGCATTTTGTTTGAGGGAGACTGAGGTGTATGAAACGAGCTTAACAGAGGCTATGGAGATGCATGTTTTTCATGACTTTTGCTTGTCTGGTAGGACATGGCACCATCCTATCTTCTTTGACCACCACGTCTTTCGAGCTGTAAAGAAATAAATCTATAGTTTACATTACAGCCTGACTGCATTTTTTAATCCCATACTGATATCAATATTTGAAAGAAAATAATTTTTAATACATAAATAAAATCTAAAATTGTATAATATATGTTTTTATGCAAATGTGTAAAATGTACAAACATTTTTGATAGACTTCATTTAAGGAATCCTCCCTTCGATTTTTATTATTGTGACTGCAATCTGTATTGAGCGGGACATTTGATGATTGTGATAATTTACTAAAAACTGCAGTAAATTAACACAAGGTTTCAATAAATTGTCACAAATTGTATTGGAGTACATTTTTCAGATGTATAATGGTAACCAATGAGTATGTAAGAGATGAACCTCAGAGTTCTTCTTTGTCTCCTGTCAACACAAACATCCCTGTGATTAATATAATTGCTTACTAAGTACTAAAATGTAATAATTCTGATCAGTGTTAAGTATAATAATCCTACTAGAATTTTGTTATAAACCTGCAGCTTTAAAGCTAAAGGTTATCTTTTTCTTTCTTTTTTATTTATCTATTTTTATAAATAGTGCTCATTCGTATGTGCTGTATTGCAGTAATTTCATGTGACATGTAAACATACACTTCGAAAAACACACAACTCTTGATGCCTCAGGCCAAGTTTAGATCAACAGTAGCACTGCATCAGAAACGCAAGGGGCTGCGTTGGTGTGGGCGTGTTGCTACTTGCTACGGTACGGTACCGGTGAGGAGATAAAATATAAACTAGGGAGTCCATTTTGAAGGCTCATCAGATGCCCAGACATTGATTGATTCTTCTACATCCGATAAAGCGCAGGTTTGGGCTCAAAACAATGTACTTCTCTTATCCTAATCAAGAAGAAATGTTAACAGGAGCAGATGACATCCGGCAGCAAACATATTGGTGATACTTCTTTAATGTTGAATGTAATATAACAGTGTCTCAGATTTAAGTGTTTAAATCAAGATCCACATGGTTACAGGACAGTTGTGCTCCAATATCAACTCCTTTCTCTCTTCACTTTTTTTTAATGTTCTTCCTGTCTCTGTCTCTCTCTCTCTGTCTCTGTCTGCAGTTTTAATCTGCAAAGTGCACCTTGAACCATTAGTGCAGTAAATCTGAGCCCTCTAACTTGAGCCAGGACAAGTCTGTAGTGTACCGCATTGCTGCAGTCAGCAGCAGCTTCCTCTCCAACTGCAGCTCACTACAGGCATCTCTGAGAGACTGGTGCATTGCTCTCCAGTGTGCTACACAGTCAGTGATCAGGTGTAATCGCTAAATGTTTTGTGCTGTATCTAAATAGGCTACAGCGGCTGATAACCTACTGCATTAAACTGCAAAAAGGGCAAAAGTAGGCCCCATGTGGTAGTTTTCCATGAACTCATTGGACTGGTCAGGTTCCATCCCACTGTTCACTTTAAAAGCAATGTACTGTAGGAATGATTTGGCTTTGTGATGTAATGGGGTTGGTAATCACTGTTGTTAACCTGATATGATTATCTTTTTCAAAAAACTGACAATACAAATGTACTCAAATGCAACTTTAACTGCAACTCAAATGTGCATGTGTAGTGTGTTCTCTTTTTATAGTGTCTGGCTTATTAAAACCATTGGTGTCTTCTATTTGGATCCGTATCATGTCCTTGCTGTGTAAACTTGATTGTTTCCGTTATTTCCCAGCACCGTTTACTTTTTATATTGTAATTGGTGTTGCCAGTAATTGTTATAAGCCAATGGCTGTGTGTGAATAACTTAGTTGATAGTTTGGACCAAACGCCTGGCCTCACTTTACTGTAGTTGGACTGTCTTGATTAAGAAATGTTGTTGAGGGCACTTATGCTTACATGGAAATTCTGCTCAGTGATGAAACAGATTTGTTCCTTTTGTCACAATTAGCAGAAATATATTTTGTGTTCCATCTTGTATTTTATGTATAATCAAAGCTACTTCTTAACAAATATAGTCACTCTTCTTTCGGGACTTACTCATCTTTATTCTGAACGTGTATTTTCTCACCTACGGTTGTTCTGGAAATCATTGCGTAGTTAATAGCTGAAAGACCTTCATCAAAGGACAATTTCACAGCTTTCCTTGCTCATGCTGTACATCAAAGTACATTATAGTATCAAATGCAATATTATATAGAGCTGGGTGATACGGAATCAATAGTTGATTTGCTTTGGTCTATAACATGTCAGAAAATAGTGTTATCCATCACATTGCATACATGTCCGAGGTGATTTTATCAAATTGCTTGTTTTTGTCCAATCAACAATCCAAAACCAAAAGGTATTTATTTTATTACCATGTGAGACAGAGAAAAGCAGCAAATTTAGCAATAGATTTAACGAACTCCCTCCAACCCTCCATGCCCTCTACTCCACATCAATGACAGACAATCCAGGACCACATTGCGTTTTTGTTTATTAGATCTACTACCATGTCTTTACCCATCAGGGTCATGGCATCATCATCACCTGACAGCACGTTTGACCTGTGTCCCATCGTGGCATGATTGAATAGAATGGGCAGGGAGCGTTAAATTAGTCCATGGGAACATGGGACACCTTATTTGCTGCCTGGGAAATTGATGAGAGGGGAAAGTGACCTTCATGTTGTCATTTATGATGTCAGTTATGAGCCATGACTGACGTGAGTGCAGCCACTGGTGAAATAGGGTAGCACCGGCTTCTAATCTCCTGGCTTTGTCAGGGTGACATAGGTGCCACTCTCTCTCCGGCTCTTCTCATTTGATTTTATCCACTGCCGTAAATTGGGCTTAAACATCAGCAGTGCCGCTCCCCTCCCTCTTAGGCCACTATGTTGACTAGAAATGTTCTGCTTGGGTATTTTAAATGTATGTTAATTGCATCTGTGTATACCTACCCACCCACCAAACCCTCAATGATGCCCAGCGCTCTTGCTATTGCCCTCTCTACAGCAGCGGCCTGCTTCTCGGGCAGACACTTTGAATTATTCATAGAATCAAGTCGCTCTAAGCAGTGGGGTGGCTATGGTTTGCTGTCGTGCACCCACATATGTACAGTACACAGCAGCCACAGGATGATGAAGTAGGATCAAGATGTTCACGTGTTAATGCGGGCCGCATGTAGTCTCTGCCTGGATTTTCACAGAATTTTGTCAGGACCAGTGTGTTGTTCTGTGTCGTGTCATGTGATTATCCTTCTGCCTAAATAAGTAGACTGGTATACAAAGCCTTTATACTGTGAATATGTTAAAATATTTAACTCACAGCTGTGGGGAAACTACAGAGCTCACATTGGTCTGATAGTTTAGTTTATTTATTCTGCTCATGTCTGCAGAGTGAGGACATGACTCCATCTAGTGGCAGGCGGAGACATGTAGCAATGCTTTGTGAAAATAAACAATAATTGTGATTCAATGTCAAATAACGTTCACTTTCTCTCTTCCTGACTATAATTTTCTTGTTCACGTTTTACTTAATATCATTTTTATATTTAAGTTCAGTTCCAAATTACAAGTAAACCAAGACCAAAACAAAAGTGACATGGTCCCACAAAGTGGCACATTTATTGGATCTACTTCTGTCCAGGCAATTCTGAGTCTACTCTACTTTGAGGTTAGCTAATGGAATTTGTGGTCTGTGCTGCAATTTACCACCCCTACATCCTGCACTACACTTGCACTACCCATTGAAGTTTGGGTCCTTCCAGGCAGGGTTGTTATACAGCTCTGTCTCCCTGTTGTTGTGGGAGGGTTCTTTAATTACCCTCTCGTGCTCCTGACCTTGTCTGGGACGTGCTGATCATGATGATGATCAAATATACTTCTTATTTTCATTGGCAGTCTTTTGGTGTGAGTAGTCCAACATGTCTTACTGGTTACTGCAGCCAGCAGTAAGATTGAAATTGTGGTCATGTGAGTCTCCTGGCATAATGTGTTGTGGCCTTGATGTTTTGCCTGAGTGTCTTCTTATGTCTACACAATCCACTGTGATTAATAAAATAATCTATTACTAAAGGAAGAGATCTATTGAATGTGTAGCTGTGGCAGTGGATCTGTCTGCCACCGCCACAGCTACACATTCAATATAGGAAAAACATAATATATGTTCTGAATTGCTGCTTTGACTAAAATCCCCACAAACACATGATGGACATCCCAAACAATCAGATCGTTGCAGATCGCACGGTTCAGCAGCCACATTAGAAATATCGTTTTGTCTGTATTGCGCAACATGGCCGCAGCTATGTGAACTAATCCTTTTTCCTGTTTTCTCTAAGGAACATCTGAGAATGATGGTTAACTGGGAATGATGGTTAACTGGTTGGGTGGGAGTATTAATTATTCTGAACTTGATGAAGGTGCACACAAATGTGAAATAGGGCTGGACAGAGGGAGCTTTGGAGTATGGCATATATACATATAGGTTAGTATAGTACTGTAATGACAGTTGATACATGGTAAATAAAACATAAAAAATGCAGAACTTGGACAGGCCATGTATAGTTGAGAGAGCTACCCAACTATTAACCTAAGTGTAGGTGGAAACACTGAGGTTATATTGTTGCGGAAACAAAACCCCTTTGGCCGACTGACACAAGTGCGCTCTCTCTCCTTTTCCAGAGGCCCCGATTGGTGATAAACTGTACCCCGTGGTCCCGGTGAAAGAACACCACCCCCGGCAGGCTGGCCACATCCCCTCCTTCCTGCCTTCATGTATCCTGAATCTACCACAGACTCCCCCGCTCGCCTCTCCCTCCGACAGACTGGCTCGCCCGGCATGATCTACAGGTGAGTTGTACTACTGTATACACAAACACAAAACCTTTTCCTGTATGACCATATGCCAGTTACTGAGGATGAATCCATTAACTTGTCTGTCAATCGATTTGGATTAAAATATTTATTCAAAGAAAGTATCACTGATAAGTGATTTACAGCGCTTCATTTAATCATCAATTTATTACATTATCACACTAGTACTGTTGCCCATAGCCCAGCTTCTTGCTCGGTAAATGTAACCCGTGTTGCTGTGTCTGGTGTACACCCTTTTGGATAGAAAAATAAATGAGTAAGCTGTTTCCATGCTAAACTAACTTTTAGGTGTGTTAAGTTATCATAGTTAATCTAATTATCACCTAAAACCTTGCAGCACTCAAAATGTTTGGTCAATTACTATTAGTTGAAATACTTCCATGAAGTTTGAAGTGTGTTGTGATCTCAACAATACAAGACAAACACAGATGGCCAAAAAATGACTGAAGTGCAACCAAGAACACAAACTGCCTCACTGTCACACATACACTTGCACACTATCGCTATTGAGGACATCATGATTCATGTTTATTCCCTGGATGATTAACCATTACCTGCCTAACCCTTATCTAACCTTTACCTAACCCTAATGAAGACAAGAAGCATTTTGTTTTATGCTGAATTTGATGGTGTAAATGAAGTAGGGTCAGTGAATGTACTGTTTTTGCCCTAACTGGTCAAGTGTGAAATGGGCGGACACACTCGCATGCAGGCATATCACAGCATTTTTAATTTTCACTCTTCTCATTGTGCGTTGTGTTCACTTAGTGGTAACTGCAGTATGGACACCAATGTCTCATTTGAACAGATTCTCCTGCACTCTAATGTTTCACCAGCATGTGGCACCAGAGACTCATCATCTTAAAAAGCATCTGTTCCACTCTTCTCATCAAGCAGCTTCATGGCTGTGTGTCACTTTGCCTCCATTATGGCCAGACGGGGTTCAGTGGCTGTCAGTTGTAGGTTTTGGGCGTACTTTACCAAAGCTATTGGACTCTTGTCTTTTATAGACTTGACTAATAAAAAAATTAAAGTGGATAAGATTTTGACATATTTTGACTTGCCTTGACTGGGAAGATTTGGGACATTGAGACACAGTAGTGCAGCCTGTTACCAGCATACTAATGCCTACTTTTCCACAACTACTGCATGACTTTTTCAATAAACTAAACTAAGCAATAAACTGCTTCACTAACTTTTTCCATTGGTAACATAATTAAACATCAAATGGTGTGGAGTGTTGCTTCCTTTGTGATATTTGTTAAACAAACCTGAGCAACCCCACAATACCCGGGTTACACTAAGAGCATGGAAGCCCTGTTAAATATTGATAGTGGAAGGTATGTAATATTCTATCAAATAAAGTCATATTTTCTATTTATATGCTGTTTAACAGTTGGTATTTGCATTAGCTTATGTTTAAATAATTAATTATTATTTAATGCACATCTTATTATACTACTTTTCAAGTTATTTGAGGGAAGCGCTCCATTTGAAACAAAACAGGAATAGGTAATGGATGCTTTATTGTCTAGCCTACAGAAATGATTCCTCTTAAAGCAGACACACAGGTTGAAGATGTTGCTACTGCTTTGCCAAGAAGAGTGCTTTTACAGTTTCAACTCGGGAGCTCTGTTTAAATCTAGTGTTTGAGATTATTAAATTAAAGAAAATGTTTTTGATCATTGTTAATCAGTTTAATTTCAAAGATCATAACTTGTGTTGTTGGCATACACGTAATTCCAAAGACTACGTATGGAGTTCTGTTTGGCTTGTACTAAACTAAAATATTTCGAAATGGTTTTTTATCCATGTTATTCTTTCATAGTTTGATCTGAAAATGTTATGAGTATTAAACATGTTTCTAGAGTAGACTGTGAGATCAGTGGCTCGCTGTAATTAAGATGCAGGTTTGTATATTGGTTTGGGAAGGCAGGACATGTATTGTAAGAGATTTTTATTTTCATTTTCAGATTTGGGAAAGTTTAGGATTTGTGCAAACACCTGGAGGGTTTTTGTCTTCAAACATATACAGCATATTGTAAATAACTGCACTTTTCACGTCGTATGAGATTTTTGAGAAGCCTATAGTGTTTGTGTGTTAGGGTCTGTCATATTGCTCAGACGTTTGCAGCATACATAACTTTTTTTTACCAAAACGTATTTGTTTATGCTTTATTTAATGCCACTATATCTGTGTTTTTCCATTTCTAACGCAGTATTTTCGATTTCTTTCTACTTGATTCTTCCACTATCTGTGTAGTTTTTGACTTCCACTCAACGACCCTTGGTGGTGTCTGTATCAAATTTTCCCCACCACTAACTTCTTCACTTTCTGGCTTATTATAACCTAAGCTTTCCTTTTTCCTCCCTTCCCTTGATGTCTTCAGCGCTCGTTATGGGAGCCCCAAACGACAGCTGCAGTTCTACAGGTACCTGTCTGTCTCTGTGCACTGTTTGTTGTGGCAAAGCAGGTTTTTTTAAGTGGATCATTTACTTTTATGTGTGTTTTTTTTCTATGTATGTGTGTTGTACACTATGGATTTATAACATTTAATATTTCGTTTTTTTTGTTTTATTTCACTATAATAACGTTGCTGTAGAGACTTGCTGTTCTGTCATTTAAAACCATACATCCATTAGTAAACCTCTGCAGCATAGATTACACTTATCATTTGCTATTTAGCTGGCAATGCACTATCCAGCTTAAACCTGATAGGGGTGATGAGGGATTTTCTTGCAAGGTTGCTCACAAAACCTTTGAATCAACAATAACTGTCTGAGTTTGAATGTTTTTTGTTTTTTTCCTACTTTTATTTTCCCAGCAGCGACACTTGAGACACCCACTGTTCTTGTCAAACTTCAACATGTGACTAAAAAGCCTTTCCCAGAGATGATTTCTAGACACTTTTTTTAATACTTTGTCATGATTAAGCAGATAGCCATTTCCTTTATTCATCATTTCTATATTAAACTGTAGACCTTTTTGACCTCATGGGAGTTCAACCTGACCTGTCTTGTTCTAAAAGTGGGAGAGACCATTTTGATCAGTGTTGATGAGACGATGTTCTTCTCCAGTCGTGCGCCTTTTTGATGGTCAGTCTTTCTGCTGCTTTAGAGTAGGATCATGTTTTATGGTCTTATATCGGGCTTTATTCTGCTGATCGAGTTATAAAAACCCCTGACTATGTGGATGTGCTTGTAATGAGCTCGCTATCGGATTTTTATCTTGGCGCCTTGCACATTTCTGTCCTTTTTTAAAGTGCAAACCGTCCCACTAGCTGCTCCCCTGGCCTACATGAGGGGGATCGATTAAGCCCCCTATCTCTGTCTATCTGTCTGTCTGTCTGACAGCAACGGGCTGATGATGGGAATGGAAGTTTTATTCTTTTCAGTCATCAAAATGTTGTAACACACAAACTGTAATACTGGAACCATGATGACCAGCACACTTACTACTACTTCCTAGGATGCAAATGATGTATGATGGAATTCAAATCTACAATCATGTCGACCATATTTAGTTTTGGCACTGCTTTGATATATTGTGAGCATTTTGTTTGGAGTCTTTTATTTTATTTTGTTCTGTATTGCTTTATTATTATTATTATTATTATTATTATTATTATTATTAATAATATCTATAGCATGGGTTGTAGATCCATTCTGTTCTATGTGTCTATGTCATTCTCTGTTAACAGCCATTTTATATTAGCCTTTTTCATTCTATACAAAGAATGCTTTTAGTAAGTATTTCCGGTCCTGGCCATCGTTAAGCCATTTTACTAATTTCAGGGGACTGAGTGCTTTCCAATAATGAAGGTTGTTGACCTCTGACCTCTATATGTCTTATTTGAATGGATTAGGGAAACCTAGCTAATGTAAAACAAATTGGTTTCACATTAGTTGACTTAATATACTTACCATGCTAAGTGCAAGAAGGTTGGCTAGAGTGAAATATATACAGGAGGGTGTCATGAATTAATCACTGTCTCCTCAGTGGCATCACTGATCTCATATCCTTTAAACATCTGTGTCAAAATAAAATGCTCACCCGATTGTGATGATGATTTCTTCAAGTATCAACTTTTACTGTAGGTGGAGTGGTAAAGAGAGTGGGAGTATCTACATGTCTTTTAAAAGTCTTAAAATGCATTGAATTCAGTTTCCTACAAAAACTTTGACGGAACTTATTTTTTTACTGGTTAAACAATCTATCCATTTTATACCAGATATTTAGGTCCAGGCCATGTTAATGTTATTTATTATATCATTAGGAATAAGTGTTATATACTGCTTGGAAGTACAAAAAAAAGTGAAATACTGTAATAATAAATAATTCAAGGGCATATTGTTCATACTGGTTTTCCATCATACTTTGGCCAGTATGACACTAATGGGTATTAAATTGTGTCATTAAAAAGTACTTTTTTAGATTTTTACTTGAAGCCTGCAGAAACTCAGAGAGGCACCAAAAATATACAGCCAAAGGCAGATGATGTGATTTTAGTGTATTTGTTGAGATATTAATATGGATTACTTAATTCTGCCAAATGTTTGTCAAATCAGTGACTGTTAATGTACTGTAATTGTGTATACTATATAAGTTTATACTATAGACAGAGGTGTCCATTAGTCTGGTCAGAGATGATGATGAAATTAATTAGAACCTTCTTGTAGGTGCATTGGATGCTTTCCTCTGTGTAACTGAGGCCAATACAGAGCTGCTTGTGAGTTTGGAGCTGTCATTATGATTTGACACTCTGATTTTGACCTTGACCTGAACAAAAGGCTGCTGAGATGCAGAGAGATGCTGCCACGCGTGCTTAACCGGTGTGGTTTTTATAATGCCTTTTGTTAGAGAGTACTCGAGCATGCTTGGTGGTTTGTCTTTTTCTGTTTGTTTGTGTGTGTGTGTGTGTGTGTGTGTGTGTGTGTGTGTGTGTATATATATAATAATTGTATGTGTTTGCTTGACACTGTGTGTTTGTGTGTGTTTCACAGTGTGCACACAACTCTCAGACCCTCATTATTGTCCAGCTCTTAGTATTCTTTCCTGTGGAACAACAATCAGAGGCTTTTAGCGCAAAAGCTTTGGTGAATAATTCAGGGCTGATATTATTTGCTACGGTTAGCAGAAACAGGACGGGCCACTAAACGACATAAATGGATTTCTTCCATGAGATCTCACAGGGAGGGGAGGAGGAGAGGTGTTGGTTGTGGTGCTAGAGTATGGTCCAAGTGGAGGGAAGGGATGCACTCTATTATTCACTAATTGGTTTAGACGTTTCCTAGTAAGACACTCCCAGTTTGGGTGGACCTGCTTCATCGCTGTCTGCAGTGTGTGTTTATAAGAGCAGACTGTCACCCCACAACCTCGCTCATGAGCCGACCCCCAAGAAATCGGGTGAGTTTAAAGAAAGATTTGCACTTATGACCACAGCAGGGAGTGTGTTTGTTTGCATATGTTTTGTGTGTAATGGGTTGGCAGAATGATGAGCGTGGGTGTGGGTGTGTGGATGCATGCTGCCTAGCTTGAAGTCTCCTCCTTTTATTTATGTCTTCTGTCTCTACGCGAGGAGACTAGCCGTTTTGGAGACTTGAAATTTTTAGAGCATTTGTTGAAGAGATCCAAGTCACATCATGTCATGATGGAGTCAATGGTTTAACAATTTTTTTTAAATTCCATGTTAGAATTTATTTAGTTTATCGTTATTTACAGTCTGTATTTTGTAATGAATACAAGTTGTTTGACGCGATTTTTTAAATCTTAGTTTTAAATGGGGGTTTGATGTCAGTCTTAAGGTAGCTCCGTGTGCAGTTTTGTACAGAGGCAAGGAAAGTGCTGTTCAAGTGTTGCATTTGTCAATACACCTTTAAAGGATCAATAGAGTCTAGAGCTTTAATAGAATATTTCAGACCAGCGGTAAAATATAATTTCCTTATTCTCGGGTGGTTACAGTAAAGGGGCTCTGCATGGACACTGACCAAAAGTGAAAGCAGTTATGTTTGAGGCTACAGATTAGTAAAGTAAAATTGTACAATTATATTTTAGTAATTACTTAAATTGCCTTTATTAAATGTTAGTATAAATTTCACCGTAGGTCATTTCAAATTGATCCGTTATATTAGGCTGGAAAGTCTTTATCGTGTCTTATGTTAATATTTAATGAATATTATGGCTCATAATCTCAAAATCATAAACATGGATATGGAGTATGCTATAATGAGATATAATGAAGAAAGAGATTATCCTGGAATGTAGTTTCAGCATTGGATTTTAATGCTATTTAATCTGTTTTAGTTTTTGTTAATTTCCAGACAAATTTTTTTTTAAACAGTTACAAACAAGTATCTACCATTTCTTTACTTAAAATAATTGTTAGTTTTCTTTAATATAAAATGTTTTCATAGACATCACATTTAAAATATATGCATATTTAAATAACATTTTATATTAATGATGTATTAACATAACATTGCAGTTTCCTTGTCATACAGTACATCTCCTTGAAAGGGGTTTAGTTGTCAGTTCTCAGTACTTCATTCAGTATTAAGTTGCATTCTTGTAGTGAATGTGGAACTGACACAGTGCTGCCCTCTATTGAATAAATTCAGTACAACACTCTTTGTAACTCTGGATCTTTGAGAAATCTAATAACTCAAGCAAAAAGAAAATCTTTTTTTTTTTATTATGGAAAACACAGTTGCTTTAAGCTCCTTGAACTCATGAACGTGGAAGAAAGTCCAACCCTACATTAAAGATCCATGGCAAGTGCATATCGTGCTGTTGTTTGGGGATTTTTTTTTTCCACTTGCGCCCAGTCCAGATGGGCTTGTTGTGCCTTTTTGTGGGACAATACTCAAATAATATTTTTCTTGGTTGAGAAGTTTCTTGGCTCTCCAGCTAGACCTGGAATGGGTCCCCACCTCTTGCTTGGTGCATGTTTGAATGCCTCCCCTTTTGCAGATAGCATGCACCCTCTTTGGTCCTGCTCCTTAACCACCAACAAGTCACCTGAAAGCTCCCTATCAGTGTAACCCTGCCATTGTGTACCTGTCAGGGGGGTGGGGGGTGCGGGAGTATGTTGTGCGACTCTGATTACAGGATGCATGGCCGTGTGCTGCCCCATGCAGGAGAGCAGTTTTTTTTATGGGAGCAGGTGCTATTTAAGGAGGTGGCTGTGCCCTGCCGGCTCTTCGCTCCATCCGTGTCCCTACTTTATTCTTCATTGCACGGGTCGCCTCAGCATCACAAGGAGGAGGAGAACGAGGGGGTGGGGGGTGGGGGGGCATGTTTGCGGGAGGGTACGCCGGTGGCCCTCGGGGGCCTCCCGGCAGGCGCAAGTCCAGTTACTGTCCTCCTGAAAACCTGCAGATTCCCAAACCGGCAGCGCCAAACAGCGGTGTTCGGAAGAGCAGCAGCAGTGGAAGCGGCAAGATGCTGTCTATGACATACAGTGAGAGCATCCGGAGCGGGATCAACCGCTACCATTCGGACCAGGGGCTGAATCAGCCACCGGCCAGGCCCCCCGACCAGGCTGAGCTGCAGAGACTCCGGGAACAGAGAGTCGCCGCTCAGATTAAGAACATGGAAGACTTCCTGAAGATGAATGGCCTGGCCCTGGAGGAGTGTGTGTCCTATCAGACAGGCATGAAGTACAGGTAAGAGAGGGGCAGAGCTTGACAGTGACTCGGACACTCCCGAGACCAGGACAAGGGGGGCTGAGAACCAGCAAGTGAGGGGACCTTTGTGGTCAAGGGAGGTCAGGTACTTGAGGGTCTACTGAACAGGTGTATGCCATCATATCGGTGTTTGTGTTGTGGTTGGCATCGTATCTTTAGATAAATGCTCTCATCAGAAACGGATCCGCTGTTTTCTTTAATATCGGTACAGTCTTGCTCTGTCCTCTGGTCAGACTGCACTCATGTAAAGGTACTGGGGCTCAGGTTTTATTTTAATCATCTAGGTCATTGGCATATCTGCTCAACTACATGGGAAGGACAGACTGCTCCGTAAGGAGTTACCTGGCCCCTTAAAATCTCACTCATTTCTTTGCTTTTTCCCCTAGATCACGTAGATAGTCTCCTTTCTTCTCTGGCTATACTTTCCTGTTTACTGTACAGAGACGTCTGCCCTACAAAGACAATCCGAAATAGCTCCTTTCTGTGTGGTCAAAGAGGAACTGGGATATGTAAATCATATACATATACTAAAATTAGATAAGATACTGTGTATGATTTTGGTCATGATATTGTAATATAGATTTTAAAAGTGTCTTTGTCTAAGCCCTAGTGTTTTCTGAGCTTACTGTAAACTCCTATTTGGAATAAATAACCTTGCATCCCTTCTTAGTCAGCTGAAATCATGTATTCCCAAATTTGGTTTTCTGTGTTAGTTTTTGTTGTTTTTGTTATGTGTTGAAAAACATCTTCAGCTTAATAAAGAAGTTAACGTGTCATTGGGTTATCTGGAAAAAGTCAGTTTTTCTGAGCTCATACAAAGTAGATGTTTTGGTTTTCACAGTCGCATGCAGAATATTCCCACAATATCCATACTGTATCAAGACACTGCAAACTATATTTAAATTTGTCATTACACTTAGCTTACATTTAGCTCGAAAGGCAACTAAGACTAAGTCTCATTTTTATGTATATGCAGCATTTCTCCAATGATTACTCATAGATACTCTATGATTATAGCAAATATGAAATGCACCAACAGTGCAGAACAAGAGATCAAATTTGAAACATTTGCACATTTTTCTCTGTGTCGTCAACCCAATGACAGGAAACCAGACAGGCTATTTTATGGACTGTTGCTGTTCAAAGGATTGAGCCGCTGCAGCAGGCTTAGCGGCTGTTGTGTTTGCTAATAAGGCCTGTCAAGCTGATGTTGTCGCGGACATGGATAGCTTTCATCACACACAGGCATGGCTGCTGTTGTTTTTGACAGAGACCAGTGACTAGAACGCAAGTGTGGCTGGCTGCTGTTGCCGTGTCTGGGGTGACTACGTTTTACTGTCATCTACAGGCAGTGTTGTATGACACCACCGCCCATAATTACCTCCCTGTCCTGTAAAGCTCATTCACTGGCCCATGGTCGTGGGTGCAGCTATGCGAGCATGTGTTTAATATTTCAAAGAGCATGTGTGGTTCTTTACTTACAAACCTCAGAGAGCCTCCTACATAAACTATCAATACTGATTACATATCATTAACACTAAAGCTGTTTATCTTTGATAAGAAACTTTGTTTTCTTCTGTACAAGCTAATGGATCTAGTAACAAATCTAAGTGTGATTTATGTCATTTCTTGGCGGTGTTGTATTTAACTATTGGTTTTGGTTTACTGCAGGAGTATTGGCTTATCTACCAGCGGAAACCCAGGCAGGATCTGCCGTATCGTGATCCCCGCAATTCTGTAATTAGTGCCGCAATTCGGTCGGCAAGTACATATAACCTCTGACTCAAACACATCATTATTTCAAGTGTGTGGTCAGGAAAGCGGGCTAGCACTGCTACTAAGCTGCATTTAACCATTCTTAACACTGCCATCACCTCGTCCATTCTATAGTCTCCTTATCTTCTTTTTAACTCCTCTGGCTTTCTCTGTACACATACTTGGACACTTTTCTTCTAACGTCTTCTAACACTATTAGTGTTACTAAGCCACCCTTCACCTTAGAAATATTCCTGATTATGTGGATTTAAGACTGTAAATATTGCGTTATTCAAATTAAGGTAAAGGATTACTGTATTTCCATTATGTTGCCCTTGAAACAAAATACTATTACTCAGCCGGCCCATTTGGACACCGGAAAACTTTCCCCCGTGTCCATGTCCTCCAGCTGAAAGAGCCAGGCTGCGGGTAAAAGAGCCAGCTTGAGTTCATTGAGGCGAGACAGGATGCCTTGTGTTTCTTGTTTGAGCCATGTGGGAGTATAGATTTCTGGACTGACTTTAAAACTAATGGACATGATAATGACCTCCACTTAGGCATTCATATATGGCTGGGAGCACCTTGGCCCAATACTCCCAGTCATTATAAAAGCTGCCATCTTGGTCCTCCTGAGTTTACTCCATGCGCTTTGCTTGGTTCCTCCATCATTTATTCCACCAACACCTGCACGCCATACTTTCCACACAGTCACTCACTTACACCACTGAGTTTACTCCCATCCACATCTCCTCTCTTTTGCAATTTAATTTGTGTTTTTGTAAATAAATTAGTTTACTTAAGTGTGTTTTTGAAGTGTCTCCCTTATTTGCTGTGGCTTTTTGAGACGGTTATGACAAATTGGCGGCTTGTCCAAACTAGTAAGTAGTGATTTGATTAAATTGGGTTTAGTTATGTGTTTGGCACTGGAATGCGTCCTGCTGGTGGTTTTTCTTTGTAGGGTTTCACTGAAGTGAGGTCAAAGGAATTCCCTTTGAGTTGTCCACAAGGTTCCAGTTGGGCTTTCCAACAACAAAAAGTATCATTATTGCTTCAAATAGAACAGGGAAAAACTCAAACACCAAGTTGAAGTTGAGAAGACGAATTTGCTTTGGAAAAAATGAAATATGAAACTGAACAAGCAAAAATAAGCTTGGAACGAGAGAAACTGAATCTGATTTTGCCCTGTCTGTTATAGACAGTTTTAAGTATGCAAAAGTCAAATCAACCACCCTTAAAGCATCCAAAATGGTTTTAGAAGCATATCATCAACAGATGAGCAGTCGTATATAAAGTCTACGCGTGACATTGTGAACAACTTCAATCACTAGTCAACAGCATCTAGTGTGCAAAATCTGGATCAGCTACGTGATTTAATTATACTTGAACAGTCTAAGAACTCAGTTCCTGGGCGCATGGCTGCATATGTAAATCATTAACGAGCAAAAACTGTCTCTGAAGCAGCTACATTAGCTGATGAGTATGTCTTAACACATCAAGCTGAGTGGGTAGATGTGTGCAATGGTTGGGGTCAAAGAGATGCCATGGTGAGATGAGGTTTCATATAGATTCCAGAGACAGTAAAGAGCTGCAGAACAGTGAGAAAATATGTAACTATTGTCATAAAAAAAAGGGCACTGGAAAGCTGACTGTCGTGCTCTGCAGTTAAAACAAAAACTGACTAATATAAGACCTGCTGCTGCAGCCCGCTCCGTTTACAAGTGTGGTTTCTGATTTTCCACGTATTAGGTGTCAGAAGGGGCCCCGTAGTGCTGAGGAAGCCTATGCACCTTTTTTAAGAGATGGGTATGTGTATCTCCCAGGAAGTAGCAATCGAGTGCCATCGACTGAGTCTTTTTCACCTGTTTGTAATGAAATATACCTAAATGTTTGAATAACCTTTTTTGATACCATTGGTTAGGCAGGGCTTTGTTTTAGTAAAGGTGGCATTAATCAAGGTTTGTCCACTAGGGGGCAGAAAAACATAAACAAATGCCAACACATGCACAGCCAACACCACATTACAGGCTTAGTATCACTTTAATGAATGTAACATTCACAGGGTGGAACATTAGCATATTTGTATTGTATATTTCACTGCCACCTGATGAATGTAAGACAATGAGAAAGGGAAAAGTGCGTTTTTAGCTCCTGGATGCTCAACACTTTATTTCTGTCTGCTGTTCAGTGTTGGCCATTTAGTGTGCAGTGTGTTTATTAGAACTTTCTGTGCTGTAAACCTCGGCCTAGTGAGGTTGATTAGAGCAGCTTAGACTCAGCCACACAGTCAATTTTGGGATGTAAAATCAAAACAACTTGCAAAAAAAGGCAAAAAGAGCGTGGCCCCAATGTTGGGTGTTAATCTTTTGTCATTTTAGTACTCTGAGCACCTCTTTTCCACAATTTCTCAGAACCCAAGGTGATGTCTTCAGATGTAAATGTATTCAGTTACAATGAGATGAAACAGAGAAGCAGCAAATCCTTATTTTTGAGAAGCTGCAACTGGAGAATGACGTGACATTTTTGCTGAAAAAATTTCTGAAATGATGAATCAATTATCAAAATAGTGGCAGATACATTTTTTATCAATCCAACTAATCAGTTTACTGACTTATCGTTTCAGCTTTAATGCAAGTTTAAGCAAACATGGACAACAGAACCAAAAAAACGCAAATACTAATGCAAAGCATGTAAACTTCAATACATAGTTATATTTTTAAGTTGTAGAATGTGCTGTATATTACGTCCACTGAGTCATAATGTGATAATTGAACCCCCTTTGAGCAGATCTCGGTTAATAACAGCTGTTCTCCACTAGATGGTGCAGATGTTCCACGTTAGTGTAAGTTGCTACACATTCTGAAAGCCTCCCACTGCACTCAGCGCCATAATGCATTTACTGAACACAGCAAGTGCATGATTCTCTGCACTCCTACACCGTTGAACATCCTGACTAACTAGTTTTGATATTTATCAGTTTCTACTGAGCCTGGTATTGAAACTAAAGCAAATGCTGAATTAAACCATGTAAAATAGCAGCCCTCAGCAGTTTGTTGCTTCTGCTTCAAAGCATTATTCAAATGTTTTCTTAATGTCATAACATTTGTATCCCTCTTTTTCTTACTCACACATACTTAATCAGTTCCTTTCGCTTTTTTTTGTTTCTCGTTGATGTGCAGTCCTTTTGGTGAGGCCACAAATCTGCACTGAGCCACTCTAAACTGTTATTACATTTTTAAATTAAAAATTTCTCAATCTCAGCAGCCTGCAGCGTGTGTGTCAGCCCGGGTGACTGTGACGTTTTTCTTCAGGCGATCCCCTACTCCAGAGCTAAATTTAGCAACTCGACTCGTATCCACAGCTGCAGCTGGATACAGCTGAACGGGCTGCAGCCCTAACCTGTTCATCCTATATTTTACCTCAAGCCCACTGCCACGCAGTCTCACTGCATCAAAGGAGCTGCAGAAGTAGCCGTGCTTTATCTTTGTCACCGCAGTGGGAGATATTGTTTAGGTATTTGGAGTGATATGGATTTTGTGTTCATTGGTGACCTATCCAGTTCCTCTCTTAGCTATCTCTGGCTGGCCTAGTCCGACAGCTTGTCAAAATGTTCTAGTCAGAAGTGTTGCGTGGGCACAAGAGGTGGGAATGTCGGGGATAACACAATTCTATTTTGTTTTGGTTGTTGTTGTTTATCAATTTGTCTCTTATATAGGGCAGCTCAACAACATGTCCCCGTGATCTCAATTTATGGGTCAGTGCATAATTTTTAGATTCCCAAATTGGTGTGTAGTTTCACCATGGTTTATTGTAACATAAAAAATCATTTACCTTATTGGTATTTACAGTGTTGCAACTTTCTGATTTCTAAGCCTTTTTATTTGCTTTATTCCACTGTGGTTTTTACTTTGATGTCCTTGATTTATGTCAGGAAACGCAGCTATACTTCACAAGAGGCATAGCCTTGTCACGCATTTGATTGCTGTTGCTTTTATTTGACATGTTTCATGTGAAATTCAAGAGCTGCTCCTTCCAGTGACTTGATGAACTGATATCACCATTTGTTGAATGGTGGTTCAAATGGTGATCAGGGTTGATTTTATTGAGCAATATACATCACAAACCCTGTTGTTCCTTGAATTTAAATATTAAGACCATTATACTCTTCTTTTCATCATTCTGCTGAATTGTAGCTGGAAGCGCTGTTTCAGAATATGTTGTTTTTAATTAAGCCTGACTGATCATGCTTTACACTTATGTTAACATTGCTCTTCCTCACATTTACTGTCATGTCTTTCTGCATTAACCATGTGTTTTTCTTTGTCTTTGTGTGTGTGTGCGTGCGTGTGTCACTGGAGGCTGCGGGGGGATAGCTCTGTACTTCATGAATACCCAGTAGTGACAGGAGGTAGTGTCCTCAGCCTTTTAGACACTCAGGCTTTAGTATTGTGCTGTTGTCTCTTTGGATCCCATAAAAGTTGTTACTTAACAACATTCAGCACATATTTCCTAAACTGTCAAGTTTCATCTCTGAATAAAATAGGAAGTTTTGTTTCCTCCCAGGGCCCATCGTCTATTGCTTTCCTTATCTCTTCTATTTCTCATTGAACATCGGAATCTGCTGCATCAGTGTTAAATCCTACTATGATTTATTTTCTACGTATCTTGTGGCGTTTCCATAATAAATAACAATAGGTTCTTAGGTAACATGATATATGATGTAGTCTTAACCTGCATTAAAGTGTTACACTTTATATCTGTAGGATGCCGTTATGAATACTTCTATCTCTGTGAAGAAGAAAAGTTCACCGATGCTTTTCTTCTGTGGTTTTGTAGTCACTTTTGCAAATTTCATGTAGAGGGGAGTTTTCTGTTTCTCGGTAGACCAATCTTGCAGAAATGTAGCAACACCAGGTCCTAACGTTTGTTTGATGCAAGTGTAACTTGACTGTAAACAGATGTTTACATTTTTTGTTCTTTGTCAACTTCTTTTGTTGCTTTGTTGTGCATTTGGTTGGAAACTCTCTCCTGTATTTTTTCCACATTTCTCGTAGCATCTTAGTATCGGCTGATGGCATTTGTTTTCTTGCTCTGTTAATCCTTCTGATCCTATTTATATTAGTTTTGTCATTGGGAATACACTATATCCAATCTGGCTGAATCCACTTTTCCAAAACCACACTTATGACCTACTTTCTTGTTGTACAAACAAAATTACACTTTGTATATTACACTTTTTGTGTTTGTACTCTTCTCTCCTTTTTTCTTTAATAGTATTTGCTGGTACGGTGTATCATTTATATATGTGTTCTTCCTGATAATTACTCTCATATTAATCCGTTGTTATTTTAAGGTTTCATAGTGTATGTGCAGACTGAGACCTCAGGCAGGACCACCAGGAAAGGGTTTGAGCTGGTTTAGCCTCTCAGGATGTCTAGGTCAGGGATTTACTAACAGCAGTCTGACCGCATTATAGAGCTGTATAACGTATAGATATATGTTATACTGGTCGAGCCCTTTCAGGGACACAGAATCAGTAGCTCAGAAATCATTAGGAACCATCTGTTTCACAAGCTTAGTGTAACCCCTTTCATTCACACTTGTGTGACGTAAACCATCAAAAGCTTATGGCATTTTCTATACAGCATCACAGAATGCAATATATCTGTGTTGGCCTTGAGAGCTGTGCATTGTCAAGGATGTCACAATACCAGTAGATGTTAAAACCTTACCTTACAGTGGGGGTGAGAGTGATTATATTAGTTTAATATTCAATGAATATACACATTTATATAACCAAGAATGGAATGGCTGTTGTTGTCCTTCTACTTCTGGCTAATTGGAGACTGTTTCAAGTGTTGATCATCCGTGTGAAACAGCAACTGGAAGATTTACACTGGCAAAAGTGGTAACATTTCTATTTTTTGGGGGGGATATCCAGTTATACACATCATATAAGGAACTAAAGTAAATTATTAGAACTGACTGAAAGTGTGCATAATGAAAGGAGATGTAGTGTGATGAAATAAAATACCCAATTGATACAAATAATGTTTTCTTCCAGGGCAGAAATACCAGCCCACTGTCCCATTCAGTACAACAAATTGCCAAAATTTACAAATCGCAATTAATTGTCAGCCATCAGTAAATCATTTGGGACCATATAAGAAGAACACTTTCAGTGGTTAGATTAATATAACCAGATTTAAACTTACAAAAACTATACCTCTAAAAGTTGTTGTACTGCTACTTTCTGAAGATTTTTTTTAATGGGTTGACTTGTCTTAAATTTTTCTGTAGACCACTTGATCCCTTCACCAGTAGTTGAACTCAAGTTTCTTTAAACCAGTCTGGACGCAGGATTCCAGGGCTCCAAGTGCAAGCAGCCACATCTTTCAACTGAAATGCGTGCAATAGAAAGCATTTCTGCCTGGCAACACATCTCTGTGTGAACATTGCCTTAGGTATGACAAACGCACAAAGGCAGGTGGGAGGACCTTCCGTTGAACAGGACAGATTACGCTGCATCCCCCACTCGCAGTCTCTTCCTTCCAGATTAGCGAGCGTGCTCCCTGGGACTGTGTAACCCAGCTTTGTTTGGTTAAAGCACACCTCGTTACACAAGCCGTTATTCTGAAACCCCTACATGGCTGTGAGGTCACTGCTGTTTTGTAATGGCCAACATATTTAACTCTCACTGTATTTACCCCATTTTCTTCTGATATATTTATGTGGCTTTAGTAATCCGTGAAATATACACTAAACATTGTAAATATGGCAAATGTGCTGTTTATAGTCACCATTTCCCCGTACTTTAAAATAACATAATTTGTTTTATTACAGAGCCTCTTTAGCTAAAGCCAAAAGGCATAGCAATAACTTGATATTGCATAAGAGCAGGGGTTCCCTGTCCTCTATTTTTGATTGTCTCAGCTCTCCTGCTCTGTTGGATGTGTCAGCGGGTACAGCTGAAACGACAACTCCTCCTGAGCCCTGCTGTCTGTGGGGAATCTTTCATGTTCACTGGAGAGTTAAGAATTGCAGCACTCTCCGCTCACAGATGTGACCTGTGTCTCTCTTCCCTCTGCTGTTTCCTCAGGAATTCAAAGAATCACTCAGATAGTATTTAGCCTTAGCTAAACCCAATTTTCTACTTTCTTTGTATTTGTATTACAGCTATTAAAAACCTTTGTTGCAGCTGAGCGTCATTAGTTATTTTACTTTTATAATAAAAGCACAGAAACTGAACATAATGTTGATGCAACCTACAGCATATTCAACTATATATATATATTTTTTATTATTATTTTTTTCTTCAGTTAATTACATCTTCATTGCAGTGATGAAACAGTCAGCCATTAGAAATGTTTAGACACAGCCTCAGGATGCATTAAGCTGCTAGAAAAGCATTACCACATCTGTCGATCAACACTGTCAATCTGTCTGACCTCACATCACTTTCCATTAACTCTCTTAAGCCCTTTCACCCACTCCGTTACACACACACACACACGCATACTCCTCCGCCTCGCCACCCATATCTTAGGGATGCTATCCTTTTCACTCGGTTATTCAAATCCTCACTAATGCTGTTCAATTAAACCCTCAGTAAGGGGAACTTAAACCACCATTGGACAGCTGGCCAACAGTTACACATGATACAACTGTGGTCATTCTCAAGTAGCTGGGTATACACTGCACTTACAATCACCGCCTGCCACAAATGACATTGTCCTGGCCTGATGCCCGTGGATACGCTTTCTTGAGTTAACAGTAAGAGAAGTACAGAGCTGAAGCAGAGTATAGGTTATTCTGTTTACCCAGCTTGAATACTCTGTAATGCTCCTGCTTTAAGTGCAGATTTCAAAGATTTCTATCAGAGGATCTCTGCAGTAGTCCACACGTAGGGCTACAGAAAACCAGTGCTTGCTAAACTAGCTTGGACAGATCAGGCCCAACACCCTGCAGCCACTCTCGATGCCAGTTCATGTGCCAATCCCAACCGAAGGGAAGTACCCAGACTGCCCCTGAGAGCATATTAGTGAAAAACCTCATGAGACACTCTCTGCGATGACAAATGTCAAAATTGGGAGTCCTTTTCCCCTTTCAGTAGCTGAGGGCGTTCTTTGTGTTTTTGTCTAGGCGCACTGTGTGGAATTGATTCCGAGAGCCGGTGCCTATTTTTAGAGCTAATTCTGCCATTGTGGTAGAGGATCACTGCTCATGGTGGTACCCCACCGTACCTCTATTGTCAAAGTAGGTTCTGTGGAACATTGTGGATTAAAGTACTTGTCTTTCCCTCTCTGACACTGTGCTCCTTACCTGTAGCATGTGGACTGTAGTTTGTGAGAGGTCAGTTGTCTGAGCAAAAACTCCTGCACAACCTGAATGGACCTACTGAGGCTTCATTATGGTATGGTGTCATTGATTGCTAATTCTTCTCCCCCATCAGGGCTGCAAGGATGAACGAAACAAAACCAATACTTTTAATTATGTGTGTTTTTAGTGTTGGTAATAAGGGATGTAGCATTGTCAATAAGTGGGACATGTATCTGCAGCTTTTTTTTGTGTGCTTGTTTTCCTTCTCCATCTGCACACACAAAAGAGTGCTGTTGTTGGTACTGGTGAATTTTACTCCGCTGTAGTCGTGAAACATGCATGTTCTGCTGTATATCTCCAACTCCCTCCTCTTCCTCCCCCGCACGTTGAATGAAGGTCAGGGCCCTCTCAGGGCTCTGCATTCACTGTGATTGAGTGTCTGAGAGGGATTTCAGCAGCTCGGAAGATTTTTGGATAACCGCAAATCAGGCACTTAATCAAAGCAAGGAGGTGAAGGCCATGACACAAGAGAGGACAATGTGATAACATGTGGAGTGGGAGGAAATAGATTTCTCTTCTTTCCACTGAGATTTGTTCAATACTGCTATCTAACAACCAGCTTACTGAGTCCAGCACTAACAATGGGAACTAATAGGATTTGGTTTTCAGGTATTGTTTAGATCTTTCCCTCTGCATTGATACAACAATTACTTTTAATCGTAAAGGAACAGTCCTGCATTGGGTTGAGCAAATTCACCCTGCTGTGCGCATCCTAAAAACAATGTCACTACTTAGCAATTTAACAGTGGCACTCTCTGGCATTATGTAAAGATCAACGCGTCTTATTTGTAGTACAACATCCTTTATGACTGATTATCTTGTGACTTGAATAGAGTGAATAGAGGTTCATTCCGAATTGGCTCCAGCAGACTGATGAATGAACATAAAGCAGCTCATAGGTCGGGCCAGTATTTGCTCAATAATAGTGTTGAGAAATGAAATTGTGATTAAAGTGTGCACAAAAGTCTTCATGAGATAATAAATGTATACGCATTTCTTCAGACTGACTTTGAGTGTTGGTTCACTAGCAGGCCAGGAGGCGATGTGTCCTCTGCAGTGCAGTTTTGATGGGTCATGCAAGTGAAAACTTGAGTAATGAAATAAAGACAGAGGTAGTTGGTGGAGCATGAGTGTCACGCAGATGAAAGACCTTCCCTTCAGCAATATTATGACTGCACCGCAGGAGTGTTGCATGTTAAGTGGGCAAGGTCACAGGTTTGTAACAAAAGAGATGAAATGTTTCAGTAATCATGTTTTCACTTGACAGCAGTTGGTGTGTAGACCCTTAAAATGTCTGTCAGCCATGCTCACAACGCCTGCTAACATTGTGATTTCTTCACAAGAACCATACACGTCACCGCGCAGTGAAGTGTCAGTCATCTTTAATGACTCTTCTGTTTGTCTTGGTCCTTTTTTTTTTGGTTTGTTTTCCCAATATAGTCAAAGGGGATGAACAAAGTTGGCAGATGTGCCTGTTGTGATTTATTAAATCATAGTAAGTGTGACAAGCATGGTTTATTGGATTGAGCATATTTGTTGCTCACTCTGTTGGCAGATTTTTTTTTGTGGCAGTTTACAGCTCCTGCTGTATTTGTTAATATAAGGTGTTGGTGCATGTGATGATGTGTAATTTTGTATTTTTGACATTTTCCAGGACCGTTAAAGTGAATAATAAATACAGACTGTTGCAATGGCTGGTATTCGATGGTGGGAGTCAGTCAGCTGGACAAAATGCCTGAGTGAGCAATACGTGAAAAATAGTTGTTCTATTGATTTATTTAGGTGATGGATCACTACTCTGTCAGATGATGCATGTTCGTATTGATTATTGTATCTTGTATTGCACAACAGTCAATAAATGTGTGGATTTTCAGATGCAGATAAATCTAGGGTCAACAAAGGACTTATATTGTCATCACATGGTTTCAGTAAAAACACAATATACTGTAGGATGAAGGTTGTGTGTAAATAAATATATTTCATCTACCCCATTGCTTGAATATCGTTAGGCATGCATCAGGCTAGATCTTAGGGACATGTTCCCATATCTAGCAGGGGCTGTGGGATTTTTGTCAGGCTTATTATGTGGGCGTGGCATGGATCACAAGACTGACACTGTATCTGTGCAGCCTGAGCTCCTGTCCCTGGCCTCTGCTTTTGCTCAGTACTGTCCCCATGTCACAACTCCTGGGGTGCCTTGATTATGGCGTCACGTTTCCACTGCACTGGCGGTGAGTGCATGGACTGTCTGTGGTGAAGCCAGGGTCAGGCTCCAGCTCTCATGCTCAACTGCTTTGTCAAAATGAGCAGAGAGCGTTGGTGGAGGGAATGACATCAGCCCCAAATGTGTTCCTCATCCCCCCTGACCCAACGTGCACCACATAACCCTGCAAAGGTGACAAGAGTCCATCGATCTTGCCTATATGTTGCTTCTGCTGCCACCGTTGAGGTTGATATGCAGTCACACATTCAATACGTCGTCGTTTCGACAGCCACCCATTGAACTCCCTGCGCTGTCTTTGTTATAGGAAGGAGCATACAAAAGGCCATCTTGAGCTTGGCTTTTCTGCTCTCTGCACACGGTGTGAAATTTAAATCAGATTTCAGTTGAATTAAACCACCTTTCCCCCTCAGGGTTCTATTTAAGTCCAGCAGACCAAAAGGTCATGGCTCCAAGAATAGGGCTGTCAGTTAGCAACAGCCTGTTTGCTGGATTCCTTTGATGGAGGTTGCTTCTCCGCCTGCTTTACTATACATGTCTGCTCCTGATGGCATCTATTTTAATTATCTCCTTGGCACACTAGCCGGTCCGCTCAGATAAGCTTCAGTATTATATTACTGGGAGCGTGTGTCTCTTCGATCTGCAGCCACTGTTGCGTTGAGTCCCATTACTGTGGTGTTTACTTTCAACCCCCAAATATTTTTACTATTCCGTCTTACCGGCGCCTACTTGGCTCATCTAGGAATGCTTTTATTGTTCATCAGATCAGTTTCTAATAACAGATGTATGCAGTAGTATACAGGAGCTGTATCTTGCAGCCTTAATTATTTCTTTGCCCAGTTGAAGAATATGCCAGATTAAATGAATGTTTTGTAATGTTTAAATTTTTTCGTCTTGGGTCAGGAAATAAAGCAGTGTAGACAAAAAAGACATCTCAGTTATGTCTGTGACACTCCTGCCTTTGATATATATTGTCACAGATAAAGTTACATAATGAATATTTCATGGGCAGTTGAACAGACCCACGTGAGAGCCCCCTTTTCTGGGGCCATAGGCTATTGCAAAGTCCTGACCAGTGAGCGTTCAGCTTCTTCCTTCTTTTTCTTTTGACAGAATAAACTATGTTAAAACACACTGCAGGGCAACAGATGGACAAAGAGGAGCACAAAAAATGCACTACCCTTTTCTTAAGAGAGCTGCTGTAAACACAGCAGACTTCAATGCCTTGCGCTCTCACGCTGCTGTAGCTCTCTGAATATCCCTCCTCATAGCTTCTCTTCATATCCCTCCCACCACATTCTCCCCCTCCCTCCCTCCCTCCCTCTCTCCTCCCATCTCTTGCCTGTGTGCACCGTACCGCTTTATGCTGAGCACAAGGCATACAGATGTAAGTTTAATCCAGGCAACGGTCAGAGCTGGGAAGTGAATATGAGGTTGCTTTTTTGCTAACATGCAGTAGTATTCAGTTATATTCAGCAGCCAGCGCAACTGTCAAGGCGGACTCAGAAGGGGAGATGAAAACCTCCTGGAACTGTGTGTTCGTGTTTTATTCTCTCAACCGCTTTGTGTGGATCTATGCGTTTTCACTCTTAAAGCTGGGCGGCAAGAGGTGTTATCTCTAGCACCGTGCTCAGCTTTAAAAGGAAATTGCTAAACTCTAAATCTGCCTGTCAGCCTCTGATGAGCGTCTGATTAATAGATAATAGCTAGAGGACACCCAGATGAATCAAGGGAAAACTTGCAGAGGGAAATTCAAACATCAAGCTTTGCTTTTTTTGGAATCAGATTTTTAAAAGATTTTTCTTTTTTTCTTTTCTTTATAGCTTTGTGCTGGACTTTCGTCTTATGTATCTGAAGTCTGCAGTGATTGCACATTGGTTTCTCACACCAGCTGAGGCAGAGGTGCTGTAATGTTGTGCTTGGATTTGGACTTCTTTTGACAGGATTTTGTTTTCACCTGATCAGCGGTCCTTCACTGTTTGAATACGTTCTTCTCTGCCCTCCCACCCTTCTGCCCCCCTTTTTAACTGAACACTGTGAGCTGGTCAGTCACTGGGCAGTAATTTCTAACGGAGGCACAGTGTGTGAGGCTGGATTAGTAGAAGTTGCGTCCTACGGACTGAACTGCCTTCAGAGGATCCTCAGACTTTCGACCTCTGTGAGTTTACCATATCTGATTTAGCCAAAGGAGACTTTAAGTATCTGCACTTGGCACAGCCGGCCAAAAGCCAGGATGCAGGTGTCATTAGTGTGCACGGACCATCGTGGGGGGGTGAGCCGCACCACGGAGGACCGGTTAAATCGACAGAACGCCAACAGCCCCAACACAGGCACCCGCAGCAAGTTCAGAGCAGTGGCGATGGTGGCTCGCAGTCTTGGACAACTCTCTGTTCAGAGTGTTCCTTCCTCCAGCGAGCAAAGCATGAGGACTGGCATGAAGTATAGGTAGGGCATATCTGAAGTGTTAACTGGTAGCTATACATTTGGCCCATACACTTTAACACCTATATAAACTAATTTGAATGGATCTTAAACTGCAGGTTTTATCTTCCCCCTGCTAAAGTAGAATTTGAATGATAACAATCAAATTCTATGCTGAGGCTGCAATACATCAGAGAAGATGACCCATTTTTCCATTGTAGTTTGTCTTGTCCTTACTCCTTCCTTTCAAACCCCACCTGTTTAAGACAGTCATTGTGACAGTGACTCATAAATTAACCTCCCCAAACTTTTCTGTTCCTATCAAGTGGGACCTCAAACAACAGCATGATCTCAGAAGTACAGATTTGCAATTTGTAATTTTACCTGATCTTTGTATGTAAGTGGTAAAACTAAGTGGCTGGCACGCAGTTTAAATTTAGTTAGTGGCCACTGATCTAGACATCATCTAATCTGTTCTGTGCAGGAGTGACAAACAAGCACTACAAACAAAGTACAGCAAGCTGCATGTGTTAATCTTTAAAGGGGGAACAAATTAGTAGTGCAATCATTTCTTTTTTTATCATAAAACACATTTTTGTGTTTGTTTACCTTTTCCAGATAATTTATTTCCTATAATCTTATATTGATTATCACTACAGCTCCTTTTGTTGAATTTACAGCTGAAATATTCAAATCAGATATATTTCCAGTCATTGAAACAAAAGCTACATAAAGTCAGTTGTCACTGTTAGAATCGAAATGTGTCCCTGACATGCCATTTTGCATAATCATAGCTTTTACCCTTGTACATTGTACAATGACATGATGCTGCATTGAATATTTATCTCACCCCTTCAATCAGTTGATTGCTGGTCTATTGTAGTATTAACAGTTCTGTTGCTTTCATTTTGACACGCTGGATAAAAGGTTTAGTATGTTATTTAAGGGAAACTATTTAGTCTATTTGTGTGTAGAAAACCCATGGGACATGAAGACTAATACCATACCCCATATTTAACATTTAAGCAAAGGTTTACTTGCAGAAATGAGACAAACAAAATGCTAATTTCTTCCATTTGTGTGGTGAAGCTTTTACACAAGGGCTGAAGAAGGAGCAGATTATGAAGTGGAATATCTTTGAATGCATATTGGAGCACTAAGGGCAGAAGAGTGACTGGCAAATTGAACAGTAGTGGGGGACACAATCTGTAGACAGTGTTGGTGAGAAAATGATTTTTGTGATTACTTACTTATACTACTACGGTATGTTATAATCTGCAGCAAACTGGCCATTAATGCAATCTATCTGCTTTCTATCGCAGACTTCATTCAGCCTGTAGGGAGTTATTTTGCAATAATAACTTGCTCTATCAAGTATTTTCTCCACTTGTCACTCAACTGCTCACCAAAGACAATTGTTTGACGTGAAACATTGATTTAATATGACAAGCTTTCACCAAAAATATGCATCCATGTAGTACATTCTAGCGGCAACCATTGCAATATACACATTTTCCAGTAGGGTTTGCAAGATTTGTGGTATGTTGACTGTTGAGGAGAAGTTAAGACGGGGTGTTGATTTGAGGAATCACATGACCCGTTCTCAGTACTGTTGTCTGAAGGCATGTCGCAATGCTTTGCACTTGATTTTGCTAGCGGCAGCCTCGCCATGTTGGCACACTGTCATTATTGAGGCTAATGATATTGAATGAGTAAAATCATTTTCAGCTTAGGGGGGCCAGTGTCTCTTTGTGTTCTTTGCTTCCGAAGTGTGGTCCAAAGTACATAACAGGCTCTGTGTTCGAGTGTCTGATGTAAACTGAAGGTAATGCAGGCCTAAATGCAGCGCGAGGCTCAGAGATGCATGCACCAAAGGTACAACGTGCACCGAGGGTACAGCTTGGTATTTCGTAGCTTTGAAGAGCTGCTAATGAAAAGGAAGGAAGTAGAGAGAAAGGGAGAATGCTAGGCTGGAGTGATCTGTGCTCATGTCACTGTGTATCTTTCAGACGGGCCTCTCAGAGTTGAAGCTTGCAAGCCCTTTTAATATGGCCATGCATTTCCCTTTTTATCCTTGACATTTTTTCCATTTTGACAGCTGACGAGGTTAGTGGTTTCATAACCGCTCCCCAAAATAGTATAGACAGAACTCATCCAACCAACAAAACTTTCCACGATTATCCACACTGCAGAATAGCAGTGTGAAATTCCCATCTCATTTGCATTTACAGTCCTCTCTGTTTCCTTGAGCGGCAGCCTTGAGCTTGAATCAAGACTGTATACATCAATGGGCAAGGATGCGGGCTAGGTTGGAAGTGACCTCACTCTCAAGGCCAAGGAAACCATCAGAGTGAACATCTTTTCAAGGTGTGGAGGGATTGCGGCAGCTTTCGTGGGCTGCCTCACCGCAGACTGAGCCGTTCTGTAATGTGAAACTGGGCCTGCATGACATGACTGGTTAAAATCATCAAGCTTGACTGAGAGCCCGCACCACCTCCAAGGAATGATTAAATGGCTTCAGTCAGAACTGAATTAATGATGCACACAAAATGGCTTATGATTATGTAAAGTACTCTTGCTCAGGGAATGGAAGAATATCTGTGAGATTGGGAAGGCAGTTCAGGTGGGGAGTCAATCCAATAAAGCTCCTGGTTTTTCACAGTACGGTTATCAGCTCTTCTCTCAGTCAACCAAACCTGGGAAGGGTCTTGAGAGAATGGTTCACCTTTACAAGAGCCAGTTTTTTTTTTTTTTTGCTTAGTTGTGGGAAATGAACTGCTGCACAACAATGCTGATGCAAAAAAAAGTAGGAATACTGTATGTATCACTTTTCGGTTGGACTGACATTTTTGTGCTTTGTGCAGACTAAATATAAGAGCTCACTATAAACTGCTGTGGATAACATTTGTGCTTTTGGATTTGGAGGATTTTTTATTTTTTTTGTCAAAGCATGGTATTGTTCTTTGTCACAGTTTCTGCTGTGTTGCAAGCAGTATTGTTTTCTGCAGTGGCCACGGAAATCAGAGCTGACTCACCTCCTGCCATGCTGTAAATCTACATTTAACTCTCCTCAGCCCAGACTGTCAGTAGGATTCCTCGCATCTCTGGAGGTCCACTTTTGGTTGTAAAGTTGACAGTGAACCACAGTCACAGTAAATAGCTGCTGGCAGTGTTGTGTAAGCGGATGGCATTTAAATCCCACCACTGTGTTGTGTGAAGTTGTAATCTATCAATGACGGAGATCAGACTCGACTTAAAAAATAAAAATAAAAACGCCCACCCCCCAGAGTTGTCTTTGTTTAGTGCACCTTGAAGTTACTTGATGTAACAGATGGCAGAATGTATAAGGACATAAATGGGAGGATATGGGTGTTTGAGATTTACAACTGAAAAATGACATCAATTATCAGTATACAGGTTTAAACAGATGATTAGCAGTAATTGAAGAAAGAAAATTGAATTGATGGTGCTTAACTATGGGAACGTTTTTTTTTTGTCCTTATCGGGGAATTTTTAAGCAAGATAAAAACAAGCAATATTTTTTTCCAATATTTTGTTACACAAATGCAAAAGCATGCATCGCTCAGCCTTGGGTGACAAAAGCTGTGGGTGTGAGATTTTGGGGCGTCGTGAGTGTGGGTGCATGCTGGGACGTTTTCCTGCATTCGGAGGGCTCTTCATCAGGGAGCCAGCTTTCCACAGCCTTCACTCCCCCTTGAATTATGAATCATAAATAGGCCGTGGTTGTTGAACAGAACACACGTACAGCAGTACACTTTGGCCACTCTGATGTAAATAATGAGACTCATCCACAGCACAGATTTCAGGCCACAGTAGTCACTTAGGTACCATCTTAAATGTGCACAGAACATTCGCCATCTGTTTGCTCTGGGCATGTGGCGAGAAAATGCCAAAAATGGTGGGATGGTTCATTTATTGATGTGGGCTTGTGTTTTATTGTATGCACTGAGGCTATGTCTGTGTTGGTGTATAAGAAAGTGAGTGAGATCGGGGGGGTTGTTGTGGAATATCTTGCCCATGTGTCTATAAGCGTGTATGCATGAGAGAGACACACTTGTTATGTTGAAGGAGAAAATGAAGACAGCTGTTCTTTCTTTGCCTCACTGATAGAGTTTAATTAGAGCCTGTGTGTGTGTGTGTGTGTGTGTGTGTGTGTGTGTGTCCACTCATTTCTCTGCACGTTATTTTCTTAAAAGCTCTAGAAATAGCCTAGATTTATTAATTCTGTTATACACTTCCAAAAAGAGGCAAGTCCTTTATTCACTCACTATCTGCATTGTAGTCAGTTTATACTGTTAAATGTATGTGCGCATTTAATGTAACTGTTTGCACTGCATTATGTTTTCCTTGTTTAGAATAGCATGCTGATTTAGTCCAAAGTTTGGTATATATGTGTATGATTATGTGTTCAAATACTCTGTGTGAGGTTATTGAAAGCTGCCACACTAAAATTATATATATACTATTATACTGTACAGTTATTCTGCATATAGTAAGGAGCCTTATAAAAGAGTACTGAATCAACAGACTTGTTTGTATTTTGCTTCTCTTTCTGCATGAGAAGCACTTGAGCTGCATGTTACGTAATATGTAAGGTGGTGATTGACGGAGGGGAATGTAGTGAGGCTATACTGTAAGCAGGAGGCCAGAGTTTTAGCTTATTTCAGAAAGTAATTAGACACAGTCCAGCAGGAAAAATCCCCATCTACCCCACAGCATCATGCTTAGTCATGTGTAATATGAATATTTAACCTCAACACTTAGTTTTATTAGGCAGAGGGCACAAGTTTGCTCTAAATTGTTACAGTGCCCCTTTTTTTATCAGCAAGATGGTCTCCTGCTGTACAAGGTAGTACACTTTGGACCTTTTTATGTAAATACTTCTAGTTAGCTTATGTGGTTAGTGCTGCAGCAAACAGTTATTTGTCATTAATCATTCTACTAATGATTCTATTGTTTTCTCAATGATTTGATTGTTTGTTCTATAAAATGTCAGAAAATAGTGCAAAATGTCCAACTGTTCAAATATATTCAGTTTACAATCATAGAAGTCTAAGGAAAGAACATATTCAAACACAAGAAGCTGGAACTGCAGTTTTTAAGTAAAAATTAATTGGTTATCAAAATAGTTGATTTAAAATCTTCTGTCAATCCGTAAACCCATTAATCGTAAACTTTTTTACGTGATTTTGTTTGGTACCTTCTTCAAGCTCAGCTTTCTCGTTACTTTTAATGACATTTACTACATTTTCCATTAAATTTAGGTTGGCATTGTCAGGGTATATATTAGAATACAATTAGTATATTAGTATTCTTTGGTTATGATATTCAATTTCAAAGTGTGTCAGGATGTTAGAGCACAGCTAAGACTGTGTGACATTACTGTATAAGGTTTGGATTCCCCCAGAGGTTTTAATAAGTTTCTCCCTCGTTCTTCTCCAGCATATAGCAGAAGATTTTCCATCCCTGTGGGCACTGGCAGATTTTTCCCCAGACAAGAGCCTCTGAAAATGCCAGAGTTAGAAGAAAAACAAATTCAGCCTCAGGAAAACCCTCTGAGCCGACAATCTGTTATATGTCCAAGTAAAAAAAAAAATAAACTGCCAATGACAACTGTGTTAAAGTGCTTCATCGCCGGTGGCTTTATGTTTCCGGCTGCTGTATGTATGAAGTTGTTTGCACGCGCTAAATGAATAAACATTGGACTTGTTCTCAGGTTGCTGTCAAATATGGAGCTGCAAGCAAATACCAGTATACAGTGTATATTTGAGCGTTCATTAAATGGCGGATTTTTGAACAGATTTTGTTAGTCACGTAAGAGCACAAATGAACTGAAAGTCCCTCGACACTAAGTTACCATCCTCGAAACAAGAAAGAAAACTAGTATATTTTTAGTTGTAGACGATTGTGTGAAGATTTGCATACCTACAGCACTGCATAATGTAGAAACTAATACTATTTTCACAGCCATAGCTTCGTCCAGACCTTTTTATTTTTTATTTTTTTTTGTGCGTATATACAGTAAGTGGCTTTGGTGGTTTTGTCTGGGTCAAAGGTTGATTTGGACTTCTTGTTGTCATGACTTTTATGGTGCCTGTACCAAAAACATGTAAAGACAGAAAGACACAAGATTGGTGAAAGTATTTGTAAGGGTCTCTTTAATCTAATTTCTCACCTAACTCTTGGAAAGAAACTGGGTTAGTATTTTCTAAAATGTCAAACTATTTAGTATTAAGTCTTTATCCATTCACCTCCAGTCACAACTCACCCCCGCAAATCCATCTTGGACTTAAACAAGAGTTGAGTCTTTTTTGTTCTGAGTTACAAAACAAAAAAAAAGGTCATCCAGCTGGCAGCAAGTGAACAGAGCCTCATGGTAGAACACTAGGATGTGCACAGTGAAGCGCACAACCATTCATGTTTCATACCAATGAGGTCAATTGAAGATAATTGGGTAAACAGGCCTGGCATATTGTCTGCTTGTTGAGAATTCAGCTGATACAGAGAAGCAGATGATGGTGAAGTTTAAAATTGTGGATGTACTGTTCCTTTTATCACAGTTAATGTATGTGAGAAGCTTTTCAGAGGCCAAGAGGCTTTTCCTCCTCTTTTTTAGTCAGGACATTTCTAATCCAAAATCTAAATTCTCCACTGTCGCTCTTCTCCCCCCTTCCTTCCTTTTAAAGTGGAGTGGATGTTACATAAACCTGAATGGAGGAGGAAACCACCTTCAGCCTACACAAGCTGGTGGCATTCGTTTTTTTGTGAAGTTGAAGCCACGGGTTAGGTTGTATTAATAGTTCTGCTCAGTGAACATATCTCTCAACACGTTCCTCTTTACAGCTCTGTGACCTTTTTTCTTCAATCATCACCCTGTCCTGTCCACTGACTTTACATTTACTTTAAGCCCTCTCTCCCACTCAGTCGGCCTACTTCTTGCCTCCAGTCCTTCCTGATGCTCCGCTCTCACACCTTACCAGGACTTAACCAGTACATTAAGTCCTGATTTCTTTGGTATAGAGGCTTTCCTGCTGAATAAGTATTGAGTTGATACGGCGGATTTAGATGAAATGATAAGGCACAATAATTACTTTTTTGCTGACTAGCTGACATCATGGATGCGTGAACCCCTGGTTTGCATTACGTTTCAATATGTAGGCTAAAATGATTTTGCTTTGCTGGCCCTATTTTGATAGTTTGATTTTCAGCCCTGCTTGCTTTTTACTTCAGAAATCAACCCTGGTTGATAGTCATAATATGACTATAAGACTATTAAACTTTATTAAGCTGCAATGATTATCACAACAATGCATTTGTTCATATCACTCACCACTATAACTATTGGTGTCCATAGTGGTGAGTGATATGAACAAATGACCAACATGAGAACTCTGTTAAAGCATTGTCTTTGTCATTGTCATCGGCAGTACTGCATATTGTCCCAGCCCTATTTTCCAAGTCGTGGTACTCAAATGTTCCTGTGTTCCTTGCTTGTGCCACATATCAAAGACAAGCATCTAATGGTGCAAGCTATTCATCTGTCCTTTGTTTGGTTGGTAAAAATGTTTTCACTGTTCAGGATATTATTTGGAGAATTCAGCATTCTCCACAGTTTGGAGAATTGTGTAAATAACATTTGGACACCATATTGACCAGATGATGTTGCAGTTTGCGGTGCTTAAATAGAATTTACTATAGGCAACAATATAGAGTTAGAACGGCTCAGCTGCCAGCAGGCTCTGCCGTAGCCAAGCACTGTCCGTTAGCAGTGACTATTAACAGTAATGTTCATCTACCCACCTATATCTGTGCACACTCTCTGTTGCTGTGTTGATGTCCCACTATTACACATCTTTTTCAGAAGACTAATCCAATAATCAAGTATAAATGACTCTGAGGTGACCTCTGATATGTCCTGCCTTATCTTGACCTTGATGGACATCAACATCTCTCGCTATTTTCCACATGTCAGCTTCTATCAATGGCTGCCAAGAGTCCGCAGCAGAGCAGAATGATTGACATGCAGGATTCATTATGTCAAGCTAATATGTAATGCGGCCTGCGTGTAAACAAGCTCAAAATAGATACCCAAGCCACCCTTAATCAAATAAACCAACATACCAAAATGAAAACCCTTGCCTTGTCCACTTGGGCTTCAGACTGATGGAATCAGAAGACTGATGTTAAAACACACCTAAGAGGAAAGGTTAACTTGTATTTCAGTGTAAACAACCATACTGGACATGTGCCGTTTTCCTTACGTGTCCTGTTCGCTGAATCTCGCCCAGCTTTGTCCCTGCGGCTGCAGTGGTGTTGCTGTGCTGTACCTATGTCCTTCATTATTGAGCAGGGCCTGAGAGAGATGACTTGACTGTTGTGGTTCTGGCGCGAACCTGACCCCTGCCTGCCCACAGGCTCTGGCAGAGGGTCATTGCAGCAAGGCACAATGCAGTATTCAAGGCCTGTCTGGTAAAATATTGAACGCAACAATGTGCTGACAAAGGGACATCCTCACAATGACAACAATGGCAAGGGCAGAGCTGTGTATTCTGATATCCTTGTTACTTATTTTTAGGTTTGGAGAAGTGCTTAAATGTACTGGTACTGTATGTGCAGCATTCGTGGTTAAAGCATGCTTATGCAACACTTATACCGTAACCTTCGCTTTGTGATAAGCTACACACGCAGATGAAAATGATGTAACTCTAGAAGCACGTGTATAAATACAGTTGCTCCTAGTTTATTTAATTAGACAGGTTGACTGTGCATATCATTTTCTGAACGTGCTCGTGCAACATGTATTAACATATTTAGCACATTTAATCACATTAGGTGTTCAAATCTGGAATAATGCAAGGCTTGAAAACAGACTCAGTGCTGAATGTACAGCGGCACTCAAACAACGGTATTTAGAGACAAAGTAATGCAGTCGAGCATAATTTTGAATGAAGAAGAGATTTTATTTCACATTTTGAGACAAATATCTCACTCCATTATTAAAAACACTCGAGCGAACATGCTCCACTAACAATTTCAGTCAGTAAGCTGCTTTTGGTGCGGGTTATCTTGGTTTGTGACGCCCCCCCCCCCCCTTGAGGAGGTACTTTACTCATACAATTAAGAGGCAGTTAATTGTAGATCAGCTCCAGCGGTTTGCCAGAGGGGACTTGTGTTAACCTTGTACCATAAGGGCACGTGGTCCCACTAGATTCTCTTATCACTCTCTTCTCCCTCTTGACTGACTGCGTTTGCTTTTAAGTCAGCGGGCTCCTACACATGACATCATCAGGCTCTCTCGGATTCAAACTGTAACACGATTACAGACCTCACTGACCAAATAAGATCTTTTTAATGAGGCTCTTTGTAGTTTGACACAAATGCTATACTTTCAAAATACACAAACCGGATATGATTTCATTATTTTTCAATATCGCTCGATCTCACTGAAACCTCCGATGGCTCAGACAAATGGTCGATTTTTTTTTTGTGTTGTGGGGTTTTGAAATAGAAAACAAAGAATATCAATGAAAGGAGGGACTCTGTTGACATCCACGGTGGTTCAGTGAAGAAAGAGTGCAACTAATGATGTTGGATGATGAAGTGAACATTTAACTGGATTAACTTTTCCAAAATAGAAAGAACTGTATATGGAGATGCATCAAAAAGAAACTTAAAAACAATTTCTTAAGCCAACTTAATCTACTTTGCAGGGATGTGGTACTGTTGAAATTTCCATGTTTATTTTAAATGGTTTAGTCAGTGTTTTTGGACTTGGTGTTTAGACCACATTGAAAGAAGTGTTTTGTTAGTCACCACAGCGATTCAGCAATGTTATCATGGCTTCACAAAACACCCACACACACATGCAGTCGCAAGCACAGTCATATAACACACATCTGCACACACACACACACACACACACAGCACACAGCACACCTATCTTCTGTCTCCCTCTCTACTCCTTTTAATTTCCACTGTATTTCTATACAAGCAGTCTTATAAAAATAAATTAGATATCCTCCCACACGCTCACTTTGACTCCTGCACGTTACATCATCTCAGATTCCACATTTCTTTTATCTCTTTAGACTTCCAGTTTATCTGTTGAAGGAGGTTGACCAGAAGTAGCACATTTCAATTTGTAAGTTTAATCGTTTCTTAGATCAGAGATATCTGAAGCAACAGAACTATTAAGTTCTGAAGACACACTCTAAATCCCACTAAATTCGACTAATTCAACCAGGTCAGTTATGTCAGTGCTCATAACAAATCTGCAAATGGTAAATTGACTTCACTTATGTAGCGCTTTTCAACCTTAACTGTTCCTAAAGAGCTTTACAGATTGGTCTCAATCACACAGACATTGACATACCGGTGGCAATGGAGCTGACTTGCAAGGTGCTGGCCTTCATCAGGAGCAACAATAGGGTTCAGTGTCTTGCCCAAGGACACTTTGATATATGAATTGAATCGCCAACCTTGGGATTAATGGACAACCCGCTCTACCTCCTTAGCCACAGCCATAAGCATGTGTTATGATGCTGCCTTTTAACTAGGAACCGTAGACTCAGAAAAGCCGCGATTGTCAGCAGAGGGGTCTGTCTAGGCTGTGATAGTTTCAGAGACGCCAGCTTTAGGAGCAAGTTGTTGTGAGTAGTCAAGCTTCCGCGATGCTGCGGGGGATTTTAGTCAGATGGCGCTTGAGGGATCCTGGTGTGCCGTTAGAAATTTTTCGTGGATGTCATGGTGGGCCTGCTTAAGACCCACTTCCTGTCTTTGACTTTCCCCTGACATTTCACTGCGCACACACACACACGCACACATACTCACCATCAGCACGTGTTTCTGTCCTTCCTTACCCATCTGATGTACATGTGTCAGTGCTGCAGTAGACGCAGGCTTGCTTCAAATACATACAAAGCCCTATTTTTCTCAGCTTCCATGACTGTAAGCTTCTAGTGCCGTAAGAACAGACAATTCTCACATTATAGAAAAGTGATACGGTTGTTTTATTTGTTTATATATTTAATCAACCAATCGAAGTAATAAAAAAAAAGAAATGTCCTGCTCTAATGGTCACAGCCACCGCCGGAGTGCAAAATATCACACATCACTGCCACCTCAGTGCTGCGTTAATGTTAATGTAATTCTCTCTGTTTTGACAGAAACCTTGGGAAGTCGGGCCTGCGGGTGTCCTGCCTTGGATTAGGTAAGAGTATCTTGGATCATGAGACACACTGAGTAGTTTGCGGTACCCAAAGACTTTGCATAACAGATTTGTGAGGGGAACTCATAAGCTCACGGCCCTTTATCCTCAAATAGGCAGAAGAGAATATTTAAGTTCAATGGAAAGTTTCAGTGGCCCTGCACATGTTATGAAATGGCTCAAGTACATTATCCAAACTCGGTGCCTTTTCTTAGCTTGTTTCTTGTACACTATGTGCCGTATCACTTGTGCAGAACTTACAGTATCACTGCTCACTCGCTCACCTGCTCCCCCCCCCCTGTCATCCTCTGTAGGAACATGGGTGACGTTCGGTGGACAGATAACGGATGAGGTGAGAGCAGATGGAATTTTGTCATCTTCCATCAGTCAACGCTCGGGAATGGAAACCCTTCCATATGGTCTGGCATATCCTGGATTCCTCACGAAGCCTATTTTTACTTATAGTGAAAACATACTGCCAGTGGGAGTCAACAGCCAGAGAATAAACATATGTAATAAGATGGCAAAGCCATTGCAGGCTTCTTAAGGCTTGTGAAGGAGCTTAATCATTGAAAAGTCCTAACACCTCACATCCCTGATCTCTCACCCCATCTCCCCCTTATTTGTTCCTTGTCCCCTGCTCTCTCAACAGATGGCAGAGCAGCTGATGACTCTGGCCTACGAAAATGGCATCAATCTGTTTGACACAGCGGAGGTCTACGCTGCTGGGAAGTGAGTATATCTTCTGCCACAGGTCACTTAGCAGTGAGCCGCAACACCAAATATTACTCAACTGTGACTGATTATAAAAGCACCAGGTAGAGATTATATACTAGTTACAGTTGCCGTGCCTGAGTGTCGGGTGCAAGCACGATCCAGTTCATGTTAAGGAAATAACTGATGCTTAAAGGGTCAGGTTACCCAAATCACAAAAACATATTTGACACTACTATAGGTGTGTAGCCATGCTATTAGTTTCAGTTTGATCTGAGAACCTCTGCCACCACCAAAGTACAATGGACGTACATAGAATTTTGTTTGAGCAAATTTGGAGAAGAGAAAAATTACCAAAAACATCTCATCAGCAATTTGTTTTGTTTTTTTATAAACAAAGTCCTCATTAATCCACAATCCACAAACATCAACAGTTTTCATTGGGATTTTGTTGGCAGAAAGTAGTTCCAGTGACCTATTAAGGAACACGGCAGATGTCTCTGTCCTTGGTCTGATCCTGGACCTGAAATCAGGGTCGTCCTTTTTATCAACACCTCATTGTTGCAGTAACATTCATCTGGCTTCAGATATTCATACTCTAAATTTACAGGATGGCCAGTGATGACATTTTTAACCTCAGAAAGCAGCATTGTGTTGTCTTATTGTTGTATGTAGTGATGGTTTAACTACTAGCATGGATTAAACTGGCTTTGTAGTAACTTGGGTGCTTTGAAATAATCTAAGGGATTATCCTTTGCAAACAGTATCTCTGATTAACCGCACAAAGTCCCACTTTTTTTTTTTATCCTCTCAAGAATATTCTAGTATTGCCATTATGTTTGGCGAGATGCGTCAGAGTGCCTCACAAAAGAAAACAAAAACACAAGAAACATCCAGTAGGTCTCAGTAGTTTTCCTCATTTCTAATCTAATGCATCAGCAGCCGTTGTCTGCTAAACGTCATTACTGCATGCTTCATTGTTCTGGGGAGCTTTCAACAATCTGTTTGCCTTGTTGTTTTAGGACGGAGCCGGAAAGAGTTGATCTTTGACACAGACGTATTAGCAACTCTAAGTTTGATCACAGCGCTACCGCTGAAAACAAACCGCAGTTCGACAGGAAGGACAAATCTGTTCAGCACGTGCACACATTTGTGACAGCACGTCACCCAGCTCAGTACGTGTCGCACAGGTGTTAATCCTGACAGCTTGCAATGCAAAGCAGCTCCCAGGAGCTTATATTACAGTCAAACACAGGGGTAGAACAAATCGCACACTTCTGCACATCAGAATGAAAAAAGCTTTCATGTGAAGTCCTTGGTTCTGGCTTACTGCGATTCCTTTATCAGACTCAGAACGTGAAGGGGTGTTGGTGGCTGTGCAGTCAGGCTGCCGCAATATTGATTCTGTGTTGCACCCGTGGACCGATAAACGAGGTTTGTAAGCTGTTCTCACACTTCTCGCCCTGATCGCGCACGGTAGCTTGGCAGTTGTTGGCTGTTTGTTTTACCGTGTTTGTCCTGGCTTAGCCCTACAAAACAGCGAAACAGTCACAAAACAAACATTCAACACAGGGAGATATTTAGATACTGATTGTGATTCTTAACTGGTGTGTCCATCCCATATGCAGGCTTATTGTTTCTCAGAAATATAAATAAACATGTGTAATTGCACAAATAAACATGCTGTGCTTATCAGCAAACACATATGGTGTCAAAGCATTTAAAAGTACACGAGTAATTGGCAGAACAGAATTTCCTTCATTTTCTTTCAGGCTTAAACATTTTGCTCTAGATGCATAGTAATTGCACGATATTGTGTAAAACCGGTGGCAAATTGGACGCATAATTACAGAGAAATCTGAAAGTAATAAAATATTGTAAATCCCTGAATAATGTAGCATTATGTCATGGTTTGTGCTGCAAGTCATAACATCGACTGCACTTGAATAAAGACCTAATTAATGAATGGATGAAGAAAGTCAACCTGCTCAAGGCACACTGTACCTTGTGTTTGGGCTCTCAAATTACTCACATTTCAGAAGGGCAGCACACACTGCACTGTGTGGGTGTTTGCCAGAGACACACACACACACACACACTATTATGCACACAAACACACACATTATTGCTCACAGGGGAGCGTTTGTGTGCTTGTTGTTTAAAAAGGTATGGGTCCATCTGGCATGGGTCTGAAACAGCTAGTCGAAGTGCTGCTTATTGGATCAGCAGACCTTTAATGTGTTACTGAATTTACCTTTTCAAGTGACAAAAGAGGAACACGATAAATAATGAAAACACGAGTAGGGTTTAATATTAAAGATTCAAAACCCACAGGCACACAAAATGGGAAACAAACTTAACAATATCACAAATGTCCTCTGGATAAAAATAATAATCATATATTTATGAGTTATTTGCATTTTCATATCCTTACTTACCCTTTACAAGCGTCTATGCACCAATACAGTATATAACAATAAGATCGTCTGGTATCAGTATACAGCATGACACAGCAAAATGTGTGAAGATTCACGTTGAGAAGATCTTTTAGTCAACCTCCAATAACTCATCCTGACAGGGAGAAAAAAGATTAAAAAATAATAAAAATAAATGTTTAAAGCATTTCACAATAAAAGCTTTTTGAATGAAATATCAACCGGGCTGAAAAGGGAGTAAGATGATGGCTGTTTGTTCAGTGCAGTGAGGTCTCGTTACAGTGTCTCCCACTGGGTATCAGGTCAGTTCAGCAGCATCAGTAGGGGATTACCGGCGTCCCGCTAACCAGACTAGGTCTGCAATTAACGATTCATTTCATCATCCATTAATCTGCAGATCATTTTCTCAATATAATCGTTTAGTTTACTAAAATGTTACGAAATCGCATTTTGTAGTTTAGCCCCATCTAATTACAACAACCATTTGTCTGACTGTCTCATCACTCGACACAGACGCACCGCCACTGGAAGCAGCACTAACGCACTGTGTCATGAGATAAATGATAAAAGTTTTCAACACACATTTTACACTTTACACTTAACCAAAACGGCATCGATCGGAGCGACTACCTTTATTCATCAGTGCACCCGAAATGAATCTGAATCCTTTTTATTTGAAACTGTGTTTCGTGTTACGAGGTGGCGCCTCATTATTTGTCCGAGTGAGACGACTGGAGAGACATCCTACTGACAGTCTTCTGCCCGGCCCTAATGAGCCCCACGTTGTTACTCATTAGCACCCCTGTGGCTGCTAATGAGTGACATGGTGGTAGCTCCGCAGCACAGCTTGGGCCCAGGACCCACTGACTCTGACCTGGTAGCAAATTCACACTCACCGGCCCTTGACAGGCGCTCTTTTCAATGACGGCACTCTTATATGCATTATACAGTATGTGTGCAGACTGCTTTCTTTCATTCAGGGCTTGAAATCCTTCCCCAGACAGTCTGGTGTAAACCATCTTAGCATTTCAAGACTATCTTTATTTAATCATGCCTTCTCTCCGCCTGCTTCGCAGGGCAGAGGTGGTGCTCGGAAACATCATAAAGAAGAAAGGATGGAGGTATGAGGCACACTTTAATTGAGTTTGGTGGTTTTTAATTTCCGTCCCAGCCAGCTTTCCTTAATCTTGTATCATCTCCTTCTTTGCACATATTGGGAAAGACAGTGTGTTGTGAACTGAAAAGGTATGGTAGGGAGATGAAAGATTAATGCGGGCAGCCGTGCCATGCCCACACTCCTGTGTCCCTCCTCAAAGATGCTGAATAATGGATGAACTTCTAGTGCCTTGTCTTCTACTTTGTCTGTCCTGGCTTGGCATTTGTATTATAAAGCTCTGTCAGGTTATACGCCTGCAAGGCTCGTTCATTGGCACTGGCACAGTCACACTTATTGTGGGACGTGGGCGCGTGTGACATTGAAAGAATAAGGTAGAAATGCACGATTACTCAAAGGATGTGTAGGAGCTTTTCATCCTAGCTGTTAATAAATATAATATAAGGTTTGTGTTAGACCTTAGATAACACCAACTCCCAATACTTTATTTATTTTTCGTTGTTGCTATAATTCTCCGTGTTTGGCAGGTGTTATAACAGATGTGTTCTCGTTTTTCTATTTTCAGACGTTCAAGTCTGGTGATAACGACAAAGATCTTCTGGGGTGGAAAGTAAGTTTCATCTGGTTGCTTCTTTGACTCAGCATTGCGTGTCCAAATGAGAAACAATCCTCCTGTGTAATTTCTCTCGACTTGTTTGATGCTCCTGGTAATGGGATCATGTGTCATCCAAACTGATCTTTTGTCAGGTACTTTCGATAAAGCTGGAACATTTTACTAGAGCATATTTCACTAAGGATATATGACATCATATTATCAGTTGTATTTCAAATAATGATTTATAACTACTTATTTATTTATTTTGTAGAGCGGAGACTGAAAGAGGTTTATCCCGAAAACACATTATAGAAGGTAAGTATAGCAGCGCGGCAGATTATTGGATTAAATGAAGACACTGCAACAACAAAATACTTCCTAATTAGTTGCTTTGGCTTAAGGGAATTAAAGATGCATTTTTAATAAATGACAATGACTTGGGTTTATTGGAGTTGCCAAGAAAACATATGGCTACAATAACCCTGTGACAAATAGTTTGACACTCCTCCTCATTAATAATCATGCAATATATAAATTGGGTTTTTATAAAGAACTAATGCAGCACTTCAGTTCACTAATATTTACTAACTGATGCTCTTGTTTCCAGGTTTAAAGGCCTCTCTAGAAAGACTGCAGTTAGACTATGTGGATGTGGTTTTTGCAAACAGACCGGACCCTAATACACCTATGGAAGGTAACTTTATTGTCTCAACTGTATCCTTTTATTGCTCTTGAATTCTTTTGCTCATTTTATCTTACCCTCTCACACACTCAACCAGGTTTTCCGTATGTTTTGTGATTTTGCTCATAAAAACAAAAACAAAATTATTTTCTGTCCCTATGACTACTGCAACATGAAGACTCAAATATAAAGACCTCTTGTAACTGAAATAATCTATTTTTAAATGCTGCATGTTGTCCTGGTGCTTCCACCCCCACAGTCAGAATCAGGATAGATACTGATGCTGGAGACCTTTAAAAGGCAAAGTGCTAACTGTGTGTGGGCTCAGCTGGATACACAGCATGCATCTGCTCCTGTGTCAGAGTTCCCCCTTGGGTTAGAGTTCGGTCAGAGGTCATCTTCTGACTTCAGTTGGGTGCTTCACCGGCTCCGGCTGTTTCACAATACTTAAGTGTCTTGTTAGTCAGAAAAATCTAGCGTTGTTTGATGTTAATGTCGACACGATTCTTTTGCCCGAATGCCCTTTAAAGATTGCACACAGTTCACGCAGACAGCTTTGAGTCTGTGTCTTCAAATCTAGAGTACTTGGACCATCTGGTATATTTTATTCTGGAAGTAGCCGAGGGGCAACGTGCAGGGTGAAGAGGAAGTGAGCTGCTGTTCTGTCCGTTTACAGACAAACCCTCTAAAGCCAAGCACCCACTTGATGAAAGGAGGGCAGTTGGGTTGTTTGAAAGACTCAGAAAGATTCAGAAATGGCACATCAGCAAGGCAAAAGGACGGACGGATGGAGGGAGGATTATTGAGGGGCGACAAAACCCCTTTTTTTATTGCGCTCGGGTGTTCCTGATCTTGTCTGTCTCGTTATGAAACACGCTTGATATTTTGGTCGCCATTCGAATGAAACGAGTCGTCCCCGGAGACGGAAATTAAAGTTGGTTAAATGTGGGATTTTATCAGCCATCACTGAGGGTCACATGGCTGTAAAATGAAATTCCTATCTGATCTGATAGCATTGGATAGAATATAGCGACGTGTTGACAGAATAACATGAGATTAATCTGTGTAACATTCAGTCAAGCCTGCAAGTCAGCACATTAATGGAAGAAATACCTAATCCCTAAGACATTTTTATATATTTTATAGAACCGAGCATATTTTTTTAACCCTTTTGTTTAAAATGCATAAACTGCAGTCCAGTTTGTCAGCGTTGTGAAGACGCTTTGTCTATGAATAAAGATTTGAACTGGTGTAAATATGCCTGTCACCTCTTATTTATTTCACTGGGCTCTTTTTATGTTCCCCTGTAGCATGTTGCAGATTTAAACGGAAACAGATTCTCGTGGATTTTTGCATGAACGTCATTCAAGTGTGCCTTGTTATGAATAGATGTCACCCTAATCAGAATGAATCACTCAACCATTCTGATTAACATAATCAGCTTTTCCACTTCTCTCCTGAATGGCCCAGGCCATTTGGATTGCAAATGATATCAAAAGCATCTGTTATTATAATAAAGAACGAGCAGCTCAGATGCGCACACAGTCACAGTAGGCTCTCCGGACTGTGTCTGCTCTACGGAGTGCCAGAGAGAAAAACCTAGAGAAAATACAACACAACAGGAAGACTCCAGCATTGGTGGTGTTTTTAACATTTTTGTGTATTTTTACTTGCAGAAACGGTTCGAGCTATGACCCACGTGATAAATCAAGGCATGGCCATGTACTGGGGAACGTCCCGCTGGAGCCCAATGGAGATAATGGTGAGACTCGGTGCATAAGTGTAGACAACGGTCCAAACAATCTGGGATACAGAGGGCAGGGCAAATATTATCTTCCAACATGGCCGGAGGACTTTCGTTTTTCGTACACAAAGAAGTTGTCTGTGATGTTAGTGATCATTTGTGTTACTTATGCTATATATGTAGTACTGTCTAATCTTGTTCATCCCATGTTTTTCCTTTCAGGAAGCGTACTCTGTGGCACGACAATTCAACCAGATTCCTCCCATCTGTGAGCAGGCCGAGTACCACATGTTCCAGAGAGAGAAGGTGGAGGTGCAGCTACCTGAGCTCTTCCATAAGATAGGTGAGGAGTGATGCATTTGAATTGTTTGAGGTACAGAGGGACTGCAGAAGTTACATTACTGCAATATAATGGTCACACATTCTGCACAAACAATGCAGAGTTTTAAATACCAATTTGAACAGAAAGAAATTTCTCAAAAGTCCTTTCTGGCACAAATGATTAAAATCTAGTTTAAAAGAAAAGGTTTTAAAGAGATTTAAACTTGTGCTGCAGGGACCTTGTGTGGCAAAAATCGATCAAAGACAAAATAGGAACTAGAGTTCGATGAGGAAGTGATGATTTTGATGATGATCACGTTTCCGTCAGGTGTGGGGGCAATGACGTGGTCACCACTGGCCTGTGGGATCATCTCAGGGAAATACGACGGCAGGGTGCCTCCGTACTCTCGGGCCTCTCTGAAGGTAGACAAACCTCGCTCTCACCTTTTCCTGCCTTTTATCCCTGATCATCTGTGCTGGTGTCACCGTTCTGTGTTTCCCTGCTGGTTGTTTGTTTGTTTGTTCATCATGTGTTTGTGTCTTTCAGGTTCTGTAACTCTGTGCACAGCTCATATATCTGTGTGTTTTTCAGTGGCATGTTGACGCCATGCACCGTGCACCTCTTCCCAAACAGTGGTGTTTGGCACCGTTTGCCAGCTGGTGTCAGCTTAATGCATTTTAGTGCACGCACATCAGCACACATGATAACTGTGTACAAAAACGCATACACAGAACAATAGCAGTGCAGCTGTTTATTTTTACTATTGTTTATTTTTACTATTGACATTGAGAATACCAACAATTTTTTAACTAAAAGTAAATAATTAAATTAATGAATCATGAAGCAATTCGGTATGATATTCCAGGCAACTCATGTGACCTAGAATCATTTTTGGTTTTCCTCTAAGCATAAGGGAACAACAGCCATATTAACTGAACTTATTGACTTAACTGAATTTAGTTCTTAATGAGGACAAGAAGCAGTTTTAATGATTTAAGCACTCAGAAACCCAGAGGAATCTGGCAGACGAGCTCATCACGTTATGTCAAATTTATGTTTTAAGATTTTGAATCCAGAATTTGCTTTTTGAGTGGAAGATGAGACACAGAAGCCAACACCTGACTCGATGCAATGATGTGTCCTTGTAGTGGTGTAAGGCATGTTGTGTATCTGTGGATTGTGCGTCAGTGACTGTCGATTACACCCCTCCTGGTTTCATGAAACTAGCTCTCCATTTTGGTGTTGTGCAGTACGTTTGGTGACTTGTGTGGAATGTGCTGCTTCCTGTTTGGTTCAGTGTTGCCTGTGGATGTTTGTGGTATTTTTGGCTCTTTAACTCAGTGATTATTCTTACTGGTTTCTAACGTTGTCACTAATGGCATTATGCTATAATTCCTGATCCTTGTGACTAGATACAGATGACTGTTTTGACTCAACAGTTACAGTACAAGTAAATGATTCTTCCTCTAATGTTTGTGACTTTGTAATAATAACAATGAACTAAAAACACTTCAGTAAGCGTAGCTCTAGCTATGTTTCCCTGGCTGAGGTGTAGACGGCAGGAGACAGAGTCACTTGTTTAAAAACAGGCCCTGATGACACGGGAGCTGCGGCGCAGCGGTGTGAGCAGGGCTGTGTTTTTGAGCAGGTGTGCTGTGTTTTCGACAGGGTTACCAGTGGTTGAAGGACAAGATCTTGAGCGAGGAGGGCCGGCGTCAGCAGGCGAAGTTGAAAGAGCTGCAGGCAATCGCGGAGCGGCTGGGCTGCACTCTGCCCCAACTCGCCATCGGTACGCAGATACACTCTGCCGCTCTCTCTCTTTCTGTCTGTCTGTCCGTCCCTCTGCCTCGGACGGGCCGAGGTCAGCGGCGCTCTCGCAGCCGTCTGCTTCGACTGTTGGTGTGTTGTGTTGTGTCGTTACGTACGTGTCTGTGTGTTGTGACGTACGGGTCTGTGCTGTGTTTTTAAAAAGACATGAATGAGGAAAAGAGTAGGGACCAAGAAAATAGGGAGGGGAATTGAGAATATGAAAATTAAAAGGTATATTAAAATGGATATAAACTCATCTATCACCTTTCTCATCATCTCTCAGGGACCAATGGGCATGGCATTAACATTAATAGGATATACAGTGTCTCCTAAACAAGGGTCTGGCGTGGCCCCTTTGAATACATTAGTAATGTAAATTAGTTATATTACACTATATATTAGTATGTGCAGGTCTGTGGTTTCCCCTGGTGTTGACACGTACTTGAACAGTTTCCAGTGTCAGCATTAAAATAGCGACCCAGACATAAATCCGAGCGAGTGGCCGATATCGATTCACTTTCTCGGGATAGTGAGACTGTGCAAACCCCGCAGACGTGCGCTCCTTCGGGGGCTGTTAAAGCGTCAGTTGTTAGGGACACAGCAAGTAAATCTGGGACTCCCTCTCCTATCTCTGTTCGGATCACGGCAGATTTTTCACCCTCGCAGTAATGCAGCGTCATAGATTAGGTTTCACGGCCCATTAGCGGACACCCTCATCTCTCCCAATTACCATAAATCCTTCCCGAGCTCCTGAAGGCAGCACGGGAGATTAATGTCCACCAGGCAGTCCTCTACATCACCGTTGCACTCCAGTACTGTGTAAAAACTATATAACAATGACTGACTTCTTCCTGCCTTGGGCTTGATACTGAGGCCTGCTGCTCGTGGAGCAGATGGTAAAATCAAGAACCAGTTGGTTTGTGAGACGGAGAATAGAGTTGATAGATGTTGTGCGTATCTCAGGTCTGCACGCGTGCCGTCATTTCAGTGGAAGACCTTTTGTGTAGAATCACAGTCCCACTATTTTTATGGCGTAATCTGTTTAAAAGTGTATTTTTCTCAATCGCAAAAGCATGCGCTAGTATTGCATAATACAGCTCACAATTATATTAGCCCATCAGAAAGAGAGGACGTTTTTTGTTTGCTCAGAGCGATCACAAAAAAGGAAATTCTGCATATTAATAGCAGTACAGTTACCCAAGTTACTGTACTGAAAGGCAATTTTGAGGTGGTTGTACCTGAGTATTTTCCATTTGATCCTACTTTATACTTCTATTCCACTACATATCAGAGGGAATGAATGTTGCTCCACTACATTTATTTTACACAAGGCACTGATCAGATATGCTGGATTGGTATCAGCGCGGATTCTGACACTTTAGCGGATTCGGGCACAGTTTCTTTTTTCGCTGTCATTTCAAAATCCAGTGTTTCTGCCATCCGTTACATTCATTCAGGCGCGGCCAGCTGCTGACTGTTTTTAAGTGCCACAGCCACTGAAAGTCTCACGTTGCCTACGTGAAAATGATTCCAGGGAGTTCCACGCAGTGAGGTACGCAGATTTTAAATTAGGAGAAAGAGGGCACGGGTATCGGATCAGTACTCGGTATCGGCGTGGTACCCTGAGCTGAGGTACTGGAATCGGTTTCTGTAGAAATAAAAAGTTGGATCAGTGCATACCAAACAGCTAAAGTTACTACTTCACTGCAGATGATATACAAAAACCTGTGACCCATTTTAATAGATTTTAGATTAAACTAACAGTATACAGAGTATGTGTGTAAAGTAGTTAAAATTAGCTGTCTAGAACATTTGAAATGAAAAAGTAAGAATAAAATATGTACTATTGTAAGTTAATGTTCTGCTGCACAGCGAGTCCTTTTTGTTGCCAATTGCGTTGCTGAATTCATCATTTGACCTAAAAGTACAGGAGTTTTGCTTTCATTTTATTTTGTAGTATGCAAAGGACCTGGTAGTGATGTGAGTGCAGAAGTTGTGTCCAGTTATAATTGTGTCATTTTATTTGTTGACGGGAAATGTAACTGTAACTTTTTTTAAGTCCTAAAGAGATTGCCATTTGACATGTTGGGGGGGGGTGTTTGTGTGTGTGTGTCATGCTAGAGTGTGTATATGTCCATAGTCATGGTGGGGATGTCATTGCTGTTTACTGGTCTCCTGCAGCGTGGTGCCTACGGAACGAGGGGGTGAGCTCTGTCCTATTAGGGGCATCCAACACCGACCAGCTGATGGAGAACATAGGAGCAATACAGGTGAGCCCACAAAGTGTGTGTGTGTGTGTGTGTGTGTGTGTGTGTGTGTGTGTGTGTGTGTGTGTGTGT
>JAVQJD010106131.1:0-25823 GCA_036023655.1 Nannoperca australis
CCCCCCCCCCCCCCCCCCCCCCCCCCCCCCCCCCCCCCCCCCCGCCCGGCCTCCGGTTATTTCCACTCCCCCCCCCGCCCGGGGGTGTCGTGGGGGTGGTTCATGAAAGTGGTACAAAAACATATCTACATATTCCAATCATCCCCTGAGAGTCAGAGATGAAAACTCTCCTGCTGTGAGTGTTCTGTGTGTGTGTTTTTTACACACACACACATACTGCACTGCCTCTGAACTTCATTGGCTGCAAAATATATTTTTAGCCCACATGTGGGAGTAATGTGTTTGAATGAAACGTGTAAGTTGGATAGTTTCAGTCCCACCGCAGTGCACATAAGTAATGACTAATTAGCGACAACTATCAGAAAGCTACGGGTTTCTAACCTTTTTAAAGTAGTTTATTTGAGGGAGTCACTGGCTGATTTCCGTCCATCTGTCTGATGCAACTGAATGTTTGTTTGCATGCCTGACCAGACAGCAAAGTCTCAACAACAACTGATGCTAGAACCCCTTTTTCTATGTTCACTCTTAATCCTCCTTACTTCTGTCTCGGTTGTCTCCCTCTTTTTGACTTACCTTATCTCTGTTACTGTCCTCTTTCATCCTCTCTCTAGGTGAGTGGTGCTTCAGTACAAAAGAATCAGCAGTGATCTGACAGTGATGCTGTGTAGCAGCCTTCCCCTCTGTCTGCGCCCCTCGTTCTCCCGTGAGGCCCATGTGACCTAGCCTACACCCACACACAGGGGGCCCCCACTTCTGCTGGAGCCCACCCATGAATCCCAGCCCCGACCGTGGCAAAGAGTGCCTCCCTCCCAAGAAGAGGGAGTCTCGGCAAGGATCCACAGAACACCACGTCCCTTCAGACGAGTTTAAACCCCCTGTGCCGCTCCGGAGTCGGACCAGCGCAGGGGGAGGGGAGGGAGGCAGGGAAGCCAGCGACAGGGATCGAGCTCTGATTAACCAAAACCTCCATCTCCTGCATACTCCTCCACCCCTTCCTGCTGCTCCAGCACCAGGCCTTCCCCTGCCCCTACCATGGCACCTGGGCTACGCTCCCTCTGTCTCACTCCCCCTTTTCCCAGGTCAGGTCGGCGAGAGGAGGGGCTCAGGATCTCCTGCCTGGAGAGATGATCCCCTCTCCACGCCCCTGCCCCACCACTCCAGGTGGCTTAGAGGGGAAGCGCCTCTCTCTTTGCCACCTTCCCCCTCTTCCTCCTCCACTTCCTCCTTTAAGATGCCTTTCCCAGCTGATTCTAGAGAGATGTGGTCCTACATTTACACTGGGCGGCGGGACAACAGCTCCTCTATGTTCTCCCCATCGTATTTGTTTAGCGACCACTCTCTCTACCCTCAAGATTCAAGCTTAGTTGAAGCAAGACACAGGTACATGGGCAAGACGCTGAATGGCCTGGGTGGGCCAGGCAGCAGGACTGCCTCAACCTCCAGGCCTCTGCTTACAGGAGAATATGGGAACGATAGCAGCAGAACCAGGCTGGACGTCAGTCCACACAGCTCCCATACCAATGGTGGACGGAGACATCCCGAGGATCTAACGTCCCGTGTCCATTCTGGAGGGACATTTTTGTCAGACTCTCAAGCTCAGGAGGGCTCTGAGCCACATTCCTCACTGCAGGACAGACATCTGCATGGGATCGTTAAGACCAGCTCCAATTTACTTTCCACCAGTCCCCATCCCCTGGGACCAGTCCCCAGGGCAGGTAGAAGGGGACTATTGGACCCCTTAGGGGCCACACCAGCTGAAGCCCAGATCTACTACTCCTTGGGATCAGTGTGCCACCCCAGCCCTCAGGCCCAGGCCTACCCACTCTACAGCCCCTCAGGAACACCTACGTACAACCTGCACAGGGAGCCAGGCCCCAGGCAGCACAATCTAAGGAACTCGCCGCACTCACCCCTGGGTCTGCCTAACAGTCATGACAGGTCACAAAGAGACCGGGACAGAGACCAAGAAAGAGACAGAGAAAAAGTCCAACAAAGGGACAGGGAGCGAGGAAAAGACAAAGAAAAGCACCTACAACAGGACAAAGACCAAGAAAGAGACAGTGAGCGCGAGAGGCGATGGGACAGAGAAAGAGGGAGAGAGTTATCTCCTTCCCATCTTCACACCTCACCCCCAGGCCATCACCAATCTCCCCCTGCGCTCCTACCTCACTTCACCAAGGGTTCTCTAATTGAATTGGCCAGCGGGCGGTTGAAGCGGGTGGAGGAGCTGCGGACCGAGGACTTCCTGAGGAGTGCAGATACATCCCCAGAGTTCCACCTCAGCACCTGCACTGTGCTGCTGATTTCCCCCAGCAGCTCACAGGGCTTCAGCCACCTGCAGGTCCACCTCACAGACCGCAACACTCAGGTCAGCTTTCTCTTTAGCTATATGCTTCAGCTTACACTCTACATTACAGAATCATCAAAAATGTATTGAATAATTGCATAACAAGATGAGTATTGATGCAAATCAGTGGCAGTTCAGCATGTAGCTGCCTTGATCATCTCATATTAAGACAGTCCAGATGAATGTAATTCTTTACACATATTATTGCACCCTAAAGTCGGATTGTGGTGATAATAAGTGACATGAGAGACCTCTTGGTTGAGTGTGTAACAATGTTGTGGTTTTGTGTAGGAGTTACTGAAGGTCTTGGTGGAGTATCCGTTCTTTGTGCAGGACCGAGGCTGGTCTTCTTGTTGTCCCCAGAGAACCACACAGCTGTATGGCCTGCCCTGCCGTCAGCTCATGGAGGGGGATGTCTGCCTGGCTCTCACCCCCACACCCACCCAAACCCACCGGACACACGCGCGTACCGGCTCCAGGACCCATCGCACACAACTCACCTCCAGGGCTGCCGCAGAGTCCAGCAGCTCGCACAGGGAGGAGATGCCACCTCCCCCTCCTCCTCCCCCTCTTCCTCACCACCCACCTCCTACCGTGACGGCCCCTCCACGTGCTTTGGCGCCAGAACCTCCTGCCCAGGAGCAGCCACGTCAACGCAAACGCCGCTGGTCTGCCCCGGACACCCTTCCCTCATCTGAAACTGATGAAAGCCTCCTGGATTTACCTCATGGCTCCAAGCTAATGAAGCGACAGTAGAAACTTGGAAATGCATATGTAAACATGCATACTTACATACACACATAAGCACATACACACCCTCCTTGTCTCTGTTGCACCCACCAAGACAAACAATGGAGAGACCTCAAGGCAGGGTTGCAGGGAAGGGATAAAAAACAACAGAAAACACAATTTACGGGTGTCCACACTGTTGCCCAAAATATTGACCTAGTCCAACTTAGTCTAGCCCCTGTTTGCACCCCTTCTTTCCTTCCTTTCCTTTCCTCAACCTTAATTAGCACAGCCTTGAAAGGAGCAGCAGCTGAAGGATCTCTGGATGGCTCCTTACAGACACACTGAAGACATTTAGTGAGACAATCAAGCACTTGTCTGTGTTCACTCTGTTTTTGTAATGGTTGTCCCACACACCTACTTACTAACAGTGTTTTCTGCAGGGTATCCATTTTCAATCAGTGTTATGAAAGTAAACACTATTGAAGAATTGCAGATATATATGAACAAAAGTTGACTATATATATTACATTACAGATGTTATATACAGTAAATATGCTAAACAGATTTAATGCAATCTATCTGTCAATTTCGCAATGCATTTTTGTTTTAGTTTTTCTTTTGTTTTTTTCTTGCTTCCGAGCCGATGCCTACATGTCGGCTTGGGCAGGCAAGGTGAATGTATGAGCAACTCTTCGCCTTTTTTATTCTCATCACTGGGAGTCATTTCAAACAATTGTTCGTCAAGGCATTACCCTCCAATATGTTCTTAACATTATCTCTGAGAAAGGGAGAACACTAATGAAAGCTGCGTAACAGACAATCCCACCCACACAGACAGGTCTGTGCCACATCGCCTCAACACTCATGGTGTTTTTCCATTAAAAACTGAATGATGGAAAGAGTAAAAAGTGCAGTATGGCTGAAGAGTAATGGTGCTAATAACACGTTGGAACATGATGCTTTGTGAATACTCTTGACCCCTGTGTACTGTACGCTTCTGTTCCCATCTCATTTTTTACGTACTGTATGTTTGAAGGCAGGGAAAATGATGAAAGTATTTTAATCTCAGATACGGGTATCTCATCTGATTCAGCACACTCTCTCACTTTAGTTTTTGTGTTTTTTTTATTTTCAAAGAGAACCTTACCTGTTGATTTTTCTTTTTAAATGTTATAGCTACAAAAATGTATATTTTTAAAAATTGTGAATCTGTTATATGATGTTCGCTAGAAATAAAGGAAAAAAAGCTTTATAGATTTAATGAAAGGTGTCAATTTATTTTATCTTAGAATAACTTAAACTAAAATACTAAACACTTTATGATTTAATACATATGCTGAATATGAGATTAACAAAAAAATGCAGTATGCTGTCAGTATGTTTTTTGGGGTTAAACAAGGTGTTTACTTTAACAGCAGCTGACAACTCTTGACAGTTACATGATGGATGTGAAAAAGAAATCAATATTTGGTCAAAATAAAAGAAATTACTTTACATTTCCCTTTATTCATTGTGGTTAGGTCTATAATGCAGCGTCTCCATCATTTCTTCATCATATATACATCTTTCCAGACGATGCTCTGTATTTGTTCTCCGCTCTTAGTCTTTCATACTGATGACAGGGAAGGAATAAAGCTTCAGTATTCCACTGTTCATGGCTACCCTGGTGCAGGGTGGATTACCCTGTCTTCCTACATCTTCTCACCCTCTGTGTTGGAGGTGGGAGTCGACCGCCGCTCCTCATTCTCTCCCAAGTTGAACCTCTGCAGCAATTCCACTGCAAACAAGGGCACCACCTGGCCAGTAGGACACAGTGTTGTACACAATCAGTATGCTTATGAGGACCTCTACTGGTGGTTCAAATTACTACCACAGGGATCATTCACACAGGAATGATAAGGTTCTGCCTGGACAACTAAAGAGTTGACATACCTGTGTGTCATAAAAAGCAGACAGAACTTACAATATAAGTCCAAGATCAAGGTGTTTGGCATTTGAGATATTGACATGTTGGATCAAACCTTTGACAGCAAATCATACTGACACCTGTTCACATCACTCTAGTCTGAGTGTAACTCTGCTTTCCCTTACTTCATTGAAAAAAATACACACATTTAAATGACAAAAACCTGCAGGTATGAGAGAGAATTAAATAAATCACTTTTAGTTCATGAATGTACAAAACACATGCACATTATTTTGTCCAGGTGCTAAGTCCAAACATCCCCCCCAAAAAACTGTAATTGTTATTAAATTGTCCCAAGAATCACAGATGATTCTGTATCTGATGAAGAGCCCATTTGGGCTCAGAGTGTTGTATTTTATCTAATGTGATAAATTAGACATTTTAAAGAGAACATCCAACAGTGTCTAAACTGAATCCTAGATTTACAGTGCAAATATAAAATAAAAAAATGTAATATGACATTTTATCTACAACATTAATCTACATATATATTATGGGTAAATGTTCCACCCACCCGCGCCATGATCAGCTTCTTGGTTTTAGGTACGTTGGGGTCTGGATATTCCTCTCCGAAGCAGAGTTCAATCTCGTAGGAAGGTGTAGATCCCTTCCCCTGTAAACAGCTCTGGAGCTCTGTAAACAAACATTTTATATTGGAAAATTTAGATTTGATCATATAAAAATATTGCTTCTTTGCATAAAGAAATAATTTGACATTTGTCATTATTTTTTCTCTCAAGTATCCCAAACAATCTTTCTCTCTTTAAATAAATCACATTCTTTTCCAGCTAGAGTTATGACTAACTTGTAGGTAATGAATTCAAACTGCTTTTTAGTAACTACTATTGTGGGATTTCTTTCCTGTTCTGTTAAAGTATGCACACACTGCCTTACCACTGAGAAATTTTGGCATATCAAGCAGTTTGAAGGTCTTTTCTCGCTCGAGTTTGTTGGGTCGGTCAGAGTGTTGGGCCATGGGACCGCTCCAGTACACCCTGCCCTGGCAGAACCGCTTGATGAACACCCCATCTGGGGCCACCCATAATAGAACACCCCTCTCCAGATGACAAAGAAGCCGGCTCATTGCTTCAGCCATGCTTGACGGCAGGGATAAAGAGGCTGGGGAAGGGAACGAGAGCTGCTGGGCAGTGCAGGGCCCGTAGATCCGTTCGTTTCCCACGGGGACACAGCCCTGCAGGATGAAGCACCCATCTGGGCTCCTGGTGATCATTTTGATCACCCTCTGGCCGTGGTACAACAACATCACCTGCATACGAAAGTCTGTACACACAAAATACACCTTGAGTTCCAGGTCATACAGTGCAAAGGCCAGTGACGTGTCCAGTTGGTTTCGTTCCTGTGCATAATCCCATAAGCGTACTTACCTGATACAGTAAGTGCAGAGCTGATGAAGGTTATAGGAGCAGGGAGCTGATTTTGAGGTTTCTTTCCTGTGAGCTCACAATACATGTGCTCCCTCATCAGATCATCTGAAGCAGAATAGAGACATAATTCAATCAGCATCTCTCAATACTGTATGAATACTGCAAGATTAGATTGTTGTTGTTTTTAAACAAAAGTAAAATTTCTACCAACATGTACATGTGGGCCCAATATAAGTTAGTAATGGGGTGGCATTTAGGTCCAATTTGAGCAAACCGAATGTGGTCCATAAATATTTATTAATTGGATCCATTATAGGCGCCATATCTCTCCATGTGGGCCAAAGATTGGGCAAAGGTGGGATACAAGTAGGTCCCTTTAAAAGTAAACATTCCTAAGCCCCACCCTACATTGTACACTTACGTAAACTCATGATTCGGGTAAGGCCAGCTACCAGTAGGGATCCTTATTGGAGACTTTTCAACAGCAACTTTTTTATCCATTCTCTCTAAAAACAAATGTCTCATTTACAAAGTAAGAGTTTCTATTGTAGTGACAAGACATATGTTGCCTTGTCAAATTCTTACCCACAAAGGGTATATGCAACCAGGGATAAAACTCCCACAGAAGTTGAGTGGTAAGTGAGCACTTTTTCTCTGGACCACCCAGGCACCAACAACTAGTCTACAACCAGTCTAAGAACCAATCTGCCAGCACTAAAACTAACCAATAAATCCAACTAAGCTGAAAGGTCTAAACAAAAAAAAACAAACAAACAAGACTGTCAACATGCTAACAGCTTCATGACATTAGTTTTGCAAGTATTTTATCCAAATATCCAACACTATTTTGTCATAAACCATAAACTGGATAAATTGACGCTGGATGAAAAGTCACAATACTGTAATCTTGAGGGGGACGTGAATGAGTGTACCACATTTCATGGCATTCCATCACATACTTGTTGAAACATTTCACTGAAACCCAGAAATGTGAACCTCATGTTGGCACTACCGGAAAAGGCAGAGGATCACCAGAGTGATTAGGATTCATCATCTGAACACCTTGTACACCTGTACAAAATTTCATGGCAATCCATCTAATTGTTGTTGAGGTATTTCAGTCTAGACCAAAGTGGTGGACCGACTGACGTTCCACTAGCATGGCTAAAAATATATTTTAATGTTCATGCTAGTTAATGGTAACCCATAAGACACAGCCACACTCAACAACAATATCCTACTTAGAGTCCACTTTTTGCCAATGCAAGCGCAACTTGAGGCCTGCATTTGCCCAATTATCTCACATACTGTGAGGGGACACAAAAAATGACCTATGTCATGCTTAGTGAGAATATCTCACAATTACCCACATGAGGTAAATGGAAAAATGCTATCAGGCTCTGTTTGGATTGCTCAAACGAGATCGAAATGCCAGGCCAAAAGAATACTATGCCCACCTGGATATTCTGATAGGGATCACATTTACCATTTGATGACTTGATTATTTGAGTCTACTATTCTTTGCTTTGAGGGTTTCAGGTATACTCTGCTTAATTATTGCTAGTTGTAAAACAAAATAGTTGAAGATTACCTGTAAAACCATAGAGGAGGATTAAACCCCGCTTTCTGACATCTATGGGCATGATCCTCTATATTCATTTCATAGAACAGTACCAGTATGTGTGTGTAACCCTTACCAGTCAATGGTTTTTCTTCTTCTTCTTTTTTACTTGCTAGAAATGATTCCTTTTGATAATGAAGCTACAGAAACAGAAACAAAAAAACACAGCATGGGGTTCATAAGGATCACATCCCTTTTTTATAAGATCAGATCAGTTTAAACTGATTCTCCTCAAAACCCCAAAAGGTGTGTTTTCTGCTGCGAGAAGACATTATTGTTCACCACAGTGTAAAGTTCTCCTGCTTCCACTAATACTAACTCTCTCAAAGCAGTTAAATAAACAATACATAGTTAAACCCTCTATACAAAGGATTATACCTCTATTAAAAGAAATGAAAATAAAAAGAAACAATTAGCTTTATTTATTAAGAAACTGATTGCACTGTCAGTGGTCTTAGCATGAGGTGACTGAAGTCAACCTCTGATGGACAACTGTCCACTGTATAAGCAGTATATAATCTACTATCAAGTATTGAGCAAGTTCAGTGTTACAGTTTGTCATTGTATAGCTAATTGGCTCTATGCCAGCTCTATTAGCTTACCTGTTTGTCAAGACAACCCGGGCTCCTTGCAGACCTCTTAGCATGGATGATCACTTGATCTTTTGTCTGGGGAAACTCTGAGAAGAGAAACAAGTGGGACCAAATATGAAAGAGTCAGATACTACCAACTTAGAAAAACACCCCAAAAAAGACAGTTAATACAAAAAATGACTTTTTATATATTGATAAAAAACTCATGGAAGAATCATGTAAAATCAGCATTTTATTCCTGGTTTTGTTGGCTTTGATTTAAGTTTTTTCTCTTTTATTTTGGTGCAATCTTTTGAGGAGTATTGAGGACACTGCTGATCAGATATAATCATTAAAGGGAAATGAAAGGAAAGGAGCAGTTTTCTTTGTTTTTACCTGCTGGCCTGGCTGGAACATTGTCGTGCTGGATAAGGTAGACTTTATAGGGTTCAGTGATGTCCAGCTGGTTGCGTTCAGGGACCTCCTGGAAGTCTGTGCTCTTGTTGAGTGCACAGCGGAGACGGGTTTTCCACATAGTGGGGTCAGCTTTATCTCTCCCCTCCCTGTACTTGCCCTTGTACACAGCCCAGGCCTGAATGTGAAGATTGAAATATTATATGTTTATGCATAAATAAATAAGTGAACCGAACAAGCATGATTGAATAAAAAAAAGAATTATTGTGGAAGTCGTAACAACTGGTAAACTACATATATTTCAACAAGTGCACAATATGTTGCTGCAATTCATTGATAAGCAGTGTAATTGTCTTTATAGGGAACGTATCCCTGAAATATACAGCATGTTGTTCTGTTTAATTATATTATTAATTATCAAATCTATAGAGTAGATTGTAAAACCAAAAAAACTGAATGTGTGCTGAAAGAAAATAATTACTAGTCACCAGTCTGTCTTGAAATGTTAGTGTATTTAACTATTACAGAATAAATAATTCTGATTATTCATTACATGCACTAACATAGGTCTCACTGAATTATTGTCAGTGAACTTGAGAAAATAAGTTCAGTAAACTTAAGCCAGCAATTGTTTAGGCTATTTATTGAGTGCCTTTCTGGTCCATTCTCTCTGTAGTGAAGGAGTTCCAGGTTTCGTTCCACATGCACTAGCATCATTACATATCTGTTCCTGTACTTTTGAAATGGTCGTTTGTGATGACACGAAAATGTAAGCTATACTTAAACTAACAACCTTATTAATTATGTTATAAAATGTGAAATGAATTAATTACATATACTTTGACACTGACTACTGTATAGTCTACTAAATAGGCTACCTTTAGGTGAACGAAACCAACTGAACTAAAATCAACAGAAAGACAGAAGTCTTTTAGCTTCATTCATTCATTCACTCTTTCCTCCCAGTGACTATTAAGAAGTAATAACGTATCTCCAGACTCTAAAGCTACATTAGCAGAAAAGTGACAATTATTTCCCCAGTGAAATGATCTCTTGACACTATTCCCCACAGGTTAAAAATATATTACTCTATAGAAATATCCAACACTTACGCAACACAGATGGCAACAGAACATTACAAGGAAGAGGTAACTTCAGTTCAACCCAATTCAGTTCTATAAATACATGGGAAACACTGTTGTCTCTTTGCTTTTTGAAACCGTTGACACCTTTGATAACTGATCAGGAGTCAAAGGAAGCCTACAAAGCATCCCTTGTAAATATTTTAAAATAGCTGTTGCGTGCAAAATTAAAAGGAGATTTACTTCGGTTTAGCAACAGGCTGGGCTTTACTAGCCTATATTTTACTTTATAGCCTAATAGGTTATGCAATTAACATATTTCCAAAGTTAGTAGATCAACATGATGCAACAGCAGCAAAGGTTTTATCTGTATGGACGTCACCGTGGCCTCAAATCAATTTAGCCAAAAAGGAAAATATTGGTTTAATCCATCAGTCGACTCTACCTGGATCAGTTTCCTCCTCTTAATAAATTCAAAACATCCAAAAATTGTATCTGAGCATAACTTCCAACTGAATCCACATGATATGTTTAATAACATGAAACAGACTGAAAGTGTCGACCTTAAAGAGAGCTGCATCCGCCGTCTGTTTGTAGTCCTTCTTAGCTGCGTGCTTCCAGGGGATCCTGAACATAGTTTTGCCCTCATCTTCCCAGCACAGTCCTTCATATGTCCCACTCTCTATCTGCGCTATCAGCCACTCTTTCATGTGCATCTTGGATCCTTCTTCCATCTTCAACACAGACTGGGCCTTACAGGAACAAAACTTGTCAGAGATTGAACATGTGCAAAGTGTCTCGAAGAGTTTAATCACGTCCCCACCTTGCAAACGGAAAAAAATATCAATATTTTATTTTGATGCCGCTCAAGCTTCGAAAAATGATTTGAATCACAATAGAGTAGTCTAATGATATAATGAAAGGTATAAAAGTTAGACAAACAGACCTCGTCGCAAACTTAAAAGCAGAAGTCCTTAACTAGAATTAAGAGCGCTCGAAGGAACGAAAGCGAAAGCTTTAAGCTTATTTGATACTTTCGGTTTCCCCCTTCTTGCTAGGTTGCAGCGAAAGTTTAATCATTTCCAAGTAAGGTGTGTGAGGGAGGGTGATACACGAGCAGGTCACTGGGTTAAATATCAGCCAGACTGTCTTTATGTGAAAAACATTCATAAATACATAGTTAGGCTGCAAATGTCATACTTTTGTTTGTATTAGTCACTTTTAGCCTACTTTAGCAACGTAAAGCATGACTTTACCCTTTATTAAGTTATATGACACTGATTACAAAACTCAGACTTTATCTAGTCTTTTAAGGAACGTTCCCCATAGAGAAGGCCAAATCAGTAAAAGCAGACAAAGGGATTGATATTGTAAAGACAGCTAACATTTGTAGCTCCGAAACTACTAAATAGAATTACGTTTTCTTAAGAGGGAAATGCATCTGTCATTTGCCCCCATCGGAATTAACACGTTGGAAACAGGACAGCACCAGCGAGCCAGACCAGTATGAAGTACACAACTCCCACACACAAACAGACACAGGCCTACTTGTAAGAAACATAACGAAACGTTCATGTGAAAATGAAAGTATGTGGGTGTAATGGATATTTTTTTCTCATGGGCTCCTCCTCCGTATTCTCGTCCTCACAGGGTTCATGCTGCTAACTAAAGATGTAGTCATTTCTTCAGATCAGGTAATGAACGTGAGCAGGCGCTCAATCCAAATCCAAAGTAAGAAATGTGATCAGAAAGGGCTCACTGCACGTGTGTAAACAAACACACTGTAAGGTTTTCCCCAGCAGAGGGCAGTGCACATCTGTGTTGCCTATCCCCACACAAAGTGATCTATGTGTTATTTGATCAACCAATCAACTGTGCGCGAGAGACAGATTGCGTTCAAATGAACATCCATTAGTGAGGAGGATGCAAAAACACCCACCCTGTTATTAAAGTCCAGGGCTCATCTGTATTCAAGCGTCATTAGCTTGAAGAGGCCTGATCACTTAGCTGGTTTGTGTCTGGTACTGTCAGGGGAGAGTTGCTTTACAGGGATTTTTTCACACACTGGAAAACATTATGGCAAAAGCCTGCATGCAGGTGGTGTTGGTTGGTGTTAACGGCACCAAGTGAGCAGAAGAACAGCAAATAGAAATCCCTGAAAAACTCCCAACACAGCAGTCTTGTAATCAATACTTTAAAAATGCACAACTTTTAATGTAATTTCTTTCAGTATGACGAATTGTTGCTCCTCTGTAGAAATATTAGAAATACCTTTCAGTATATCAAGTCCAATACAACAGCACTAGAACCAGTCTAAAGAAATACCATAGAACTTAATAAACAGTTATTTTATGTAGTGTCAACAATTAAAAATGATGAATAAAAGATAAATGGATAGTTAGGTTAGGTACTGGATTGTACTAAGCCCCTCCAGCAGTGTTTTTGAAAAATGTTTTTTTTTTTATTTGTACAGAACCACTCACACAAGTAGCCAGGATAAAATCCACTAAACGCTATGCACAATACTGCTATACAGTTCGTACAATATAATGTCAAATGCGCTGTATAATGTTCTCATTACATGTAAAGTCAATATGCTTTACATTAAAACACATGTAAAACATCCACCCACCTACAAAAGGAAAGAAAAAAAAACCACAGACAAACCACACGGTGCACATACAGACGTGCACATACTCACAATAACTAATCATAAGCCAGAGAAAACAGAAAGGTTTTCAGTTTGATTTTGAACAAACAGACAGACAGCTCTCAGGTCAGCAGGTAAAGGATGTAGCTACAATCCAAGCAAATATTTGTGTGGGAATGTGTAAGAAAGTGCAGTACCAGCATGTGTCCTCCTTCAGCTAGGCAATTTAATTCTGCCTTTCATCCAGATTAAACAACACATCTGAAGCTTTTGTTGCTTTTCTCCCAATTTATTGTTGTACCAGTTCAGCAGTAAAACATGGCTGAGACATCAGAGCACGCTGTAGAACATCTTAGCCAGCTCTCAATAAATAGACCTTTTAAATATGACAGATTGTATTACAGCAGAGGAATATAAACCTGAAAATGTCTAACACACAGAACAAGATGCTTCGTACGAATTCCCCCCCCCGCAGTTCAGCTGATTGTTTCTATAAAAATGTGCGTATATGTAACAGCTTCGACTGATGAAATATGTAGACGTTTCCACAGGTCCAAGTTGTCAAAAATTGCCTCCCACCGCACCTCACTGTGTAGCGCACGTGCACACGTGAGGCAGAGAAGAGGCACATCGAGTTTGAACTCAACGCCTATGTCAGTGTAGTTTTCTGTCAACTTTGCTCTCATTTCCTGTCTGTGTGTACCATTGTGTGAAAGAAAACAGGCAGCATTACATACAGGAGAAAACACAAACCCAAGTGACATTCCAGGAAATAAATACACGTCTTGCTTTGTCAGAAAGAAAATATTTACACAGTATTATACATTGAAGAAATTCAGAACATCCATCTGGGTCTCTCAGTCATATATATATATATATATATATATATATATATATAATAAAATCTACAATAAAAGAAGAAACTACAATAACAATTATTGAAATAAAAGATTGTTGACTGTGAATGAATATACAGTACAATCACTGCTTTTAATGTCTTATATACACAGTAGAAAGCACAAACGTGAGTGTGTGTGTGTGTGTGTGTGTGTGTGTGTGTGTGTGTGTGAGTGTGCGTGTGCAGAATTTGATTAAAATTACTTCAGGACAACCTTGAAACTGTAACAAGAGTTCTGAGAGAGAACTCTCAGAACGTTCATAAAATACCTGTGCATGTACTATATTTTGTAATGCGTTTTCAAGGTTTCAAATGTAGCCCTCTTTACTTGTGTTTGTGTGTGTGTGTGTGTGTGTGTGTGTGTGTCTCTATGTGAAGATGCTGACAGTTTAGTGGCAGCCACAAGCTCTGACCACCATGTTGCGGTATTTCTTAAGAATGACATTGGAGCTGTCGTCAAAGTAGAGCACTGATATGGCGTGGAGCTGTGTGGGGGCACAACAAGGTTTAGGAACCGTGTCCGGGTTAATAAAATGAACCTGGGAAGAATAAGGGGAAAATGTTAAATTCATTGTTCAAAAGTATCACACAAGGTCATATATTTCATCTAAGTACTGTGGAGAAAAAAGGCTTGAAAATGTTGACTTTATCCTGTGTCACATCACTGATGACAGTTTACTCTAAAATACAATCCGCAACTGTTGTGGACCATTGAATAGAGTAGTTCCAACAGCCGCTACATCATCCTGACAGTTGATGAGATGATTAGACTCTTAACATGACTGCTGGCTTTTTGCTCCCTGCATTCATGGTTACTCACAAGGGTTTGCACAATGGCATGGTTTGTGGCGTTCATGTAGGAGTTCAGTGGGAAGGCGCACTCTCCCTCGCAATAGTACGCCGCATATCCTTCTGGAGCAATGATCCAGTCCTGAGAGAGGGGAGGGAGACAGAGAGAAATGGTTGGAGAATTGGGAAAATGTTATAGTGCGTTGAAAACAGAAATGCAGGGAGAAAATGTGGAAGAAAAAGATCAAGAGAGACAAAGAATGGAGCAGAGAGGTCAATGTAGCCAGTAGAGTCAGGCAGTCAGGAGTATGTCTCACTGTCGGCACACGGTACAGACTTTGAGATGGATCTGGCCCACATACGACTGCATTTATGTAGATGTGGTTAGGATTTGCCACTGCAGACTTGGGACAACATGGGTTAAATATCAGCTCCAGTTAGCAGCACTTGAGCCAGATTAGGGCCAGTGTTGGCACATGGAAACATACATTTGGTTTTAGAAGTGAGGGGGACACAATGTCAGTTTTCAAAGTCTGACACTGTCTGACACATCACCCCTAAAAGTATGCTGAATTAGCTATCAGCAGTTCCTATTTGCAATGTACCCATGGATGTACAGACAACCATAACTGGATGACTTTGATGCTGAAGATATGACTCAGAGAAGAAGAACTACTTGTGTCTAGAACCTAAATAGCCTCAATGAGCTGTGTCACAACCACTGCTGCTACCATGTTGCTGAGTGAGCCAGATGGGTGGTTGGTTACCATTTTTTCTTTAATAATGATAATTATCTAACAAAACAATTAGAAATACTATGTAATGGCTTAATTATAATCCTACTTTCTTGATAGGGATCTAATAATAGGTAATGTTGAATTTACACATTTACTAAAAGAGCAGTGTCTTATTACTGCCTTATCTATACTTCATTTGGGGTGAATATCATAATAACACATTGTCATCTGTTAATCAAAATATAACTGCAACTAAATAATATGTTTTCATTGCAAATTAATCCATGCCCATTATTTTCTCAATAAATCGATTTATAGTTTGGTTTATAAAATGTCAGAAAATAGTGAAAAACTGTCAAAACCAGAAATATTTAAATTGCTTGTTTTGCCTGACCAACAGTCCAAAACCCCAAGATATTCAATTTACTGTCACAGAAGACAACGTCAAGTCAAGAAAAACTGAATTTTAGCAAATTTTCTGTCAATAAACTAATCGAATGAATTGACAGATTGTATCAGTTTTACATAAATGTTAACAAATGTATTTTTGTATTTTTTCACGTTTCATAAACGTCGTACGTTTATTGGCCTAGGCATACAAATGAAAATTACCCAAAGAGTGCATTTTGTAAGAGGACACAGTTCAGAGATTTAGTTTGAGCCCACAAATGACACCCATGGTCTCAAGTATTATGTGGACTCATTCTAGTGTTTCATTTATCAGGATTCTGGGATAAAACCAGAAACCAGGAGTGTCTAAGTTAGGTTTCTGTTGCGACTACCTGGGAGAGGAATGCTTTTCGTACCTGCCACCCCAAGTCCCTGAAACTGACGTAGAGCTCATGCTTCTTACACGCCTGCTTCTGATCAGTACTGCTGTTTTCTAAGGAAGAAGACAGACAGAGAAATACAGAAAGAGATTACACTTCAGTACATGTGCTATTATCCCATTCAGCTACAAGAGTAACTATTTACTGTAGTCAGACCCCAAATTAGACAGAAATGATAAAGAGCAGACCAAAACACAGCCAGTATCCTCATACAAAACATTAACATTTAAACAATGGTTGAAGGAAATCACCTCCAGATACAGCAGTAGTTTGGTAATTGTTTCAAATGAATGGGCCTCCCTGCTTAGAGGTCACTCTGCTGGGCTTTGAGTTTCCACTGGATGAAACAGATGTGCACACAGAGCAGGCTCGCCCCTTTTTTCATAACTCAAGTCTTTATTTATTCTCTCTCCTTCCTTTTCACTCATTTCAACATTTCTTTTCCCCTTTACCCCATCCCTGTGTTGAAAAAAGAACAGTCTGTCTTCTATCTAATGGTATCTCTCCCTCTTCTCCTGTTGACCTCAGGGGCTCTGTGGTACATTTGTTCCTGAGAGCGGCTCACATTGGAAATGATCATGAGCGACTGGTTTTCATCATCCAGTTAAAGACCACTGCTATCCAAAGTTCTAAACAAGCCCATTTGGCCCATGTGTTGTGGCCCCGGTTGCCCCACAGCACACCGCAGATGTGTTCTGCCATAAAAGCCTACGCTGCCTTACCTCCATGCAGGGAACTTGGCCCCAACTGTTCTGTAATGCTTGTGTAAATAAACAAAGACAGCAGAGGGATATTTGAAGCTCAGGCATTACAGTCTAATGTTTCAGCGCTTCACATAAACACAGCCCTCTCACACCTCTAAAACAAAGTCCCAGAGTATGTATCGCATGTTTAGTTGTGCAAGAGTCAATTCAATTCCAATGGCATGCTTTTGTTTCAGATATATTGTATATTTGTGGGTGCTTGTGAATGTTTGCATGTCAATACTGTACATTTTGGCCCTTGTTCTATAAAAATATAGATACCAATCATCTGTGCCCCATTCCATGGATTCCTCACATAGCCCAAAAAAAATTGTGGGATTGACTCAACAACACAACAGCACAAAGCAGCGCTGACTGTATATACAAAACACACTTTGCATATTTACCTGCAACATTGGCCACTCTGAATGTCTCTTGGCTCTTTGCCCCTTTGGAGCGGTTGGGGTTACGCTGTTTGTTCCCCCCTGGTGCTGAGCGGATGCTTCGCAGGTGCACCTCAGTGGCTTTGAAGAAGGCCACCATGAAGGGCTGTTTATTCTGAGGCCCACTGCGACCAATCAGCCCTGCCACACGAGGATTGATACTTTCTCCTGTAGGGGGAGACAGAGAGAACAGTACAACAGGTGTGTAGGTGCACAGTAATCTAGATTTCATTCATACAGGGTGATGTATAAGGAGACAGGAAATGCTTTTGAAATACAATAAATGTGTGCCCACTTGCTGTGTGTGTGTTTATTTTGCATGTGTGTGGTCCTCTCTTTCCCCACTGAAGCCACTTTTGTCCTGTCTATGATGCTGCATTCAGTTTTGCAAATGAGATTTTCCTCTGTGAATTCCTTTCCCTTTTCCTCATCCCTTTTCAACCTCTCAAATGCCAAGAACAAGCGTAGCACTGAACATCAAAGCCTCTCTACTTGTGTTTGTGCGCGTGTAATGTGTGGGTGTGTTCATGCATGCGTGTGCATGTACACTCCAGCAGGGTCTATCTAGTTCTCACAAAGAAGAATGTGTGTCAGATCACTGTCTGGTGGTAAATCAAGGCTTCTGGTTGCCGCTGGCGACGGGATGTCCCATGAGCCTGTCTGTACATGCTCACCCATAACCCTTCATACCCGATCTAACACACAAACACACACTCATGGTTACAGCCTCTCCAGCACTCCCCTACCATAACAAGAAAGCAATACACTGTCTGTTTTCCTCACCTAACATGTAACATCCTGCCATCCTGGGAACAATAATATTCTCAAACACGCTCTTTAAATTCACACTGTTTGTTGATAAAGTTTTTCACTGACTAACATCCAAACCTTGTGATGACAAACTCCTGCTGAGATGTTATCCTGAGGATAACACAGTGTATTTTTTGCATGCCTTCTAATGATGCTGAGGGCATGACGAATGAAGACGGGGTTTGAATGACTGATGATGAATGATGAGGAGCAGGGTTCGATTTATCTCTGCTGTGTACACACAAAGAATGAATCAACTGATTCTTTGGCCTTCAAGAGAATAGCCATGAGGTAAGCTTATTATATTAAAACGCAGACCTTCGTGTTTACAAATCTACATTACAGTGATTTAAATAGCACATTTGGTTTGTTTGAAGAACAAGTTAATGCAATGTTTTATACCATAGTTTCTACATGGTTAACCTCAAGGATTGAGGCAACTAATTACATTTTCTTTTGTCACTGGAATGAAATGTTTTCACCTAAGTAGTGTTGATCACTACATTTTGAATCAAGTACAAATGCTATCAGCTACACAAATCCTCTGTTACTTTTTACACTTTTACAATCTAACTTGAGCTCAATCCGCTTAGGAATCTTTACTCTTAAACTGAATTTTAGACTTTAATTCACACTTGCAATACTTTAATTCGAATAAAGATAGTTACCTTTTACCACTATGTGCACCTGTACAATATAACCCACAGGAATACAACAACCCTGCAATAAAACACATCTTTGTGAATCTTAATAGTTCTTGTTTATGCTATCAGAAGGATGTTGAGTCATTGCTATGGTCTTTTATCTGGTTTCTCATCACATCATCTTTGTACCTTTGTTCTTTATCTGATGAATTTTCTTCATCTATCTCTGTGCAAAACACGTCACACCAGTAACATGGCCACCTGTGACTTCCTACGTGGCAAGGAATAAACTGATCTGAGTAACACTCACCATTTGTGCTCTCCAGGGCCAGCTGTAGACCCAGGTTGTTGGCAGGGTTCAGGACCCAGAGGTTACTGGTGGCTGTCACGTCAAACACCAACCAGCCCTCCTCTGCTGCCCAGATCACCCGTGAGTCCAGCAGAAACAAGTCTGACTCTCTGGAGAGGACACGGAAGACAATACAAGTTAACACTTCAACAGGGATTACATGCACAATTACAAAAGACAGGTTGAAACCATATGACAGATTTAAAGTTAAGTGACCGAAGCACAAAGCAAAGTAATGAAGTGGAGAGAGGGAGTCAGAAGAGTGTGACGGAGCGAAACAAAGAGAGAAAGATGGAGCCAGAAAGAGAGTAAGGGAGGGAGGTGGGGAGGGCTCCAGATGGTGAGGCCCAGGGGACCACTTCATTTTCTTAATTGACAATAATGGCTTTATAAACGACCGGTCCTTTCATACACTACACACAGTCCATCACTGGCTGGAATTTTGTGGGAGAGCCAGAAAGCCAGAGAGAGAGAGAGGGAGAGAGAGAAGCACAGCTGCCAAAGAGGAAAACACTGTGTGAAAAGTAGCAAGTGAAATAGTGCATATCCAAGCCAGTCTTATTGTCCAACACTGAACTCTGGATTTTCTACTCTTTCACCATCAGAGACTAAAATCCCTTGTTCTTCATGTGGCCATTCATGTATCACGACCTATTTTCTGACTGGGCAGATAATGTGTCACAGAGCTCTGGTTCATTCATGTACCCAGGCCCGTCTCTGGCAAAGGAATAAATGACTGTGTTGTTCCCCCTGGACAACAGAAACCTTTAGGAGGGGTCGAAGAAAGCAGGACATGGGCCATTCCTGAGTTACATACACCTTCTGGATGGCCCAGATTAGCCACATGGAGAAGGTGGGGCAAAGACCTGTTCTGATTAGAGAAGCTTCCAGATAAGGACTTCCATTTAGGTGATGACATTAATTGTCAGTCCAAAACCCAAATATATTCAATTAATAACAGGCCTTTTCCACAAAGACATTTTGAAATGTCACAATAGAAAAAGCACAGATGTAAATACTGAAATGAATGATGGATGAATTACATTTAGCTGCTTTAGTTTTGGGTCCTGGAATTGTGCATGCTGGCACACACTCATGGCTTACTGGGAGGTGCACTTGAATATAAAAGAGCCATTGTTAAAGTTATTACCAACACCTGTGCTTCTCCGACTATGACAAGTCAGAATGTCTGCTATGAAAAAGGCCTATGGTATAAAACAGAGAAAAGAAGCACTTCCTCACATTTAAGAAAATGGAACCTACAAATGTCATTTCTTTAAGATAAGTTACTTTGGACTAAAAGTCTACCGTCACGCTCTGTGAGGCTGAACCCTGGCACAGTCGTGCCTAAATGACAATATCAGCATGCTCACAATGACAATGTTTACATTGTTTGTTTGGTTATAATGTTTACCATGTACATCATCTTGGTTTAGCTTGTTAGCATGCCAACATTTGCTAATTAGAGCTGAACATTACTTTTGCAAGCATTTGGTTTCAAACCAAAGTATTGGACAAATAATATTTTCAATATTAATATTTCAATTCAGCCATTGGGGGACATTAATGTCTCTTCCAAATTCCATTGCAATTCATCCAATTGTTGTTCATTTCACTAAAGACGAAAAATGCCAACCTCATGGTGGAGCTAGAGAAAAAGAGCATTTCAGCACTATTCCAGATACATTCTACTTGTTGGTTTAAAATATTAAAACATCTTTGATGTAAAGACCATTTACCAATGCTTACCTATCAGAGTGTTCCTCCAACACCTGGTAAACACTGATGCGGAAGGTCTCATTATCGTAACGTTCGTGGATGAAGTCTTTATATATCCGAAACTCAGCGGCAGTGACCGCCTCACCCTCTGGGATCTGTGATAGGTCGAATCTGAACTCTCTGTGATGCCGCCGCACTGGTAGGAACTCCTTATCGTGCTCCACTGCAAAAAAAATAAAAAATAAAAAAGACATGAAAATAAAACAAAAAACTGTATGATCAGACAGATTGTGTGTATGCAGAGAATGTTAGTTTTTTTCACATTAACTTTTTTGCATCTTCTCTTAATCAGCAGAGATTCAAAATGTGTGCATGGAGACACAGAGGGGTAATGTGGAACGTGTGAACCTAAAATAAATTGTATGGTGCTGAGTTGCATCTTACAGAGAAACAAAACATTTATTCTTCCTTCATGGTCCTTCAACCTCGGTTGTTAGCAAGGAGCTGACATAGCTTGTCAAACTCTGGGTCAATCCCAAATTAAAAACATATATAGATATGCTGTACACATGTTGGCTTATGATTGAAACATTTATGAGGACTAGCACTAGGAGCAGTGCATCTGGCGCACACTGAACCAATGATAGAGAGATGCAGGCAAACTCTGACAGCTTTATGAGCCCCTTTCTTCTCCCTCTCTTCCTTTCATAGCCCCAGAGAGTCATCCAGTCTGCCCTTCATCTGGTTCTCATGAGCTGGGGCTTAATGTTTGGTGTACCCCATCCACATACCCTGCTCTCTCTCATCCCCACATTCTAGCTTTCCAACCAACCCCCTGCACCCCCAAGATGTAGCCCCCCTGACCCTGCTCCTCTCAGGTCCCAGCAGGACATCCCAGAGGTCAGCGCCTTGTCTCTCATCATCTCCTGGCTCTCCCGCCACCTCCCTCTTCACCAGCTGTCAGACAGACCCCACACACGTACACACATCCATACATATACATGACATTTACATATAACAGATACATTAAGACACACAAAAACACACTAAATGATTTATATGCTTGCAAAAACCATGAAAACAATACATTATGCAGCCAGACCCCGGTGACATTTCGACCTTCTATATAGTTTAGTGCTGGTTTTATTCATTGATTAATAGACCAAAAAAGAATTGACAACAATTTTCATAATTGATTTATCTTTTAGTCATTTATAAGCAGATTAAAAAAAAGCCAAACCTCCTTTGGTTCTCAAATGTAGAGATTCCCTCCCTCCCCTATTTATGTAGCAAAAAAAATAGAGACTGCAAAGTGTTCAAAAAAGAAATATGAATGAAATAGAAATGCAAATTATATTATATCATTGCAAATTGAATATCTCTGGGTTTGGAAATATTGGTCTGACAAAAAAGCAATGTCCGCAAGACGTCACTTTGGGAAATTAGGATGGCATGGGATTTAGCATGGGACTTCCCCCCCAACAATTATATATTCAATAGATTAATTGATTACATGAAAGAAGACTATATATATATATATATATATATATATGAAGACTAATAAGAGTCTACAGCCATGCTAGTGGCTCTGTGAGGCTGTATTTGAGCTAAATGCTAACATCAACATGCTAACATGCTCACAATTAAAATGCTAACATGCTGGTGTTTACCAGGTATAATGTTTACCATCTTTACCATCTTAGTTTAGCATGTTAGCATGCTAACATTTGCTAAAAATAAAGCACATCTGAGGCTAATGGGAATGTCATTAATTTTAGAGGTATTTGGTCATAAACCAAAGTATTGGACAAAGACCTGATGATAAAGCTAAAGGAAAAGTTAAGGGGGTAACCAAAATCATTAGGTCTCATCCTCTGGAGACCATGGGTGTCTGTACAAAGTGTCATGGCAATCCATCACATAACTGTTGAGATACTTTAGTCTGGACCAATGTTGTGGACTGACTGATTGACCAACAGAGCCATCCTTAGAGGAAGCATCAGTGCGGCTAAAAACAATTAAAAACAGATTAATCAATAATGAAAATATCAACCACATCAGTCAAAGCTGGGTAACAGAGGAAAGCCCTCCCCAGCAGCCCTTCCCTCTGCCATCCTGAGCAGCCATCCACGACCATTCATTGCCACTTAACAATTCTTTATCAGAGCCGACTGTCTCTGAACTCTGCACAAGTTTGGCAGGAAAAACGTCACACGAATGGCCAAATACACTCTCTCTCTCTCTCTCTCTCTCTCTCTCTCTCTCTCTCTCTCTCTCTCTCCCACATACATACACACATACACACACACACACACACACACACACACACAAACACACACACACACACACACACACACACACACACACACACACACACACACACACACACACACACACACGTCGAACCAGAACCGTTCTGGACCAAATTGAACTCAGGACAAACACAACTACCCAGAATTCCCGGCTGTACCTCTACACAGGAGGGGCGTGGTCTGCGTGGCGTCCGGCCCGGAGCTCCTCCCTCGGCGGCGTCTGAAGCAGAAGAAGCCGGTCTTGCGCCTCCTGCTGGGCCGGTACCGGTACTGCGGCGGCACCTCCGGCTCCCTGAGGGGATGCGGGGCGCTGAGAGGGGAGGGGGCGGGCAGGGTGTAGCTGGGGCGGGGCTCCGGGGTCGGGGGGGCGGAGCTGGTCCTGAATATCTGTGCGAGGCCCGGCAGCTGGAGGGGGGGCGGGTTGGGTTTCCCATGAGCTTCAGGGGCGAGGAAGAGTTTCCCGTGAGCCTCCGGAGGAAGAGACGGGTGGATGTGGGGTCGCGGCGGGAGGTGCTGGCGGCGGTACCACGGGCTGTTGCCTGGATACTGGAGGTGAGGTGGGAGGGGCTTCCAGTCACATGACGGCGGGACGGCGCCGCCTGCATTCAGCCCGTAGATGGCGCTGTGATGCTGGTGGATTTTGGCGGTGAGGAGGCGCCGACGCAGGCTGCCCTCCGTCTTCGGATGCAGGGCGGCCATCTTGCGTGGAAGAAGCTCGTCCCGCTCCTCATCAGGACCGCCGGTCCAGCAGCGTGACGCCCCTCCAGGCCCCGCCCCCTCGCCGCCCAGACACTCCACGTACGAGATCATCCTGTCCTGACCGCCGATTGGCTGTTAGGTTTCCGGCGCTGTCGTCAGGCGACCAACACGACCACAGCTATATCCCCACTAACCATCTTTTCACAATAAAAGCCTCAGAAAATGTCCAACCCTTCATCATAAAAGTCCCAAGTTCAACTCAATTTCACAATAAATGTCCAAACAGGATTCAGAAGCAACGTTTGGTGAATCTTTCACAGTAAAAGCCCAGAATTCTTCAAAATAAATATTTGAAAAGCTAAAAATGTGGAATAAACACTTCACACAGCTACAAAATAAAAACCCCAAATGTCATTTTTTCACAATAAAACTACAGAACTACTCACAAAGAGTCTCAGACGTCCTTCAGAGTAACACAAACTCTAAAAGAAAGAAAACAAAGTGCTCCAGTTCTCCACAAAAATGTCCAAACTTACACAAAACGTCAATCTTTCACAATAAAAGCTCAAAATATATATATAATTTTAAATCCAGACGACAGCTTTGAAACTTCTGCAGCACCAACGTTTGTTCAGCCGGCCGCAATTAAAACTTTCATCAGCTCCATGTGACGACGACTTCTTCTTCTTCTTGTTATTCCTTCACAATAAAAAACTGAAACTCGCCAAAACCAAAGCCCGACACGTCTCCAGCAGCAGGAAGACAGTGTTTCCTCTCCTGCGTCCGTCTGTAATCTGCTAACAGGGATTATCCAGGTCTGCAGATGGTCTGGAGGAGGCAGGTCTTTACGCACCACATGTTGCTTCTCTGTATTTAGATCACACCATCAGGCAGCAGGAGGTCAGTGGCGAGCTGTGTTTACACGCTTGTTGTGTAAATAAATATCTGTTTGTTTGTTGTGAGGTGTCGTCAGCCTGCTAACGTCTCGTCTTCGTCCACAGCTCCAGGTTCTGTGGCTGAAAGCTCCAGAACTACTAAGTGTCCTGAAGCCCTGAAGAAGCTCAGGGAGGGGGGAGAGGTGTGAAAGCTCTGGGAGGGGGGGCGAAAAACGAGTAAGAGGAGACCCGGAGAGTCACAGCTGAGCCAAAACACCCACCAATAATATATATTAATAAGAGGTATTGATCATCAAGAAGGAACTCCATCCATCCAGAACACTTTCTCATCACTGTGTGTGTGTGTGTGTGTGTTGGACAGAAACAGCTGTTCTGGAAGCTGAGTGGGATGTTTCAGCAACAGGCCAGCAGTGATCACACACACACACACACACGGATTCAGTTTCACCACTGAACACTTTGTGAGCTGCAGCAGCGTTAGCACAGGTAGCATTAGCAGCAGTAACCATGGTAACAGGGGTGGATGAAAAGCACCGCAGCAGCTGTAATCTGGAACACACACACACACACACACACACACACACACACACACACTTTATCTGCAGCATTTCTATCGTCTTCATCTTAAACCTCTCCTCCACCTCTCTCACCTTTCAAGCAGAGCATGTCGTCCTCGCTCGCCCGACGTGTGTGTGTGTCTCAGCTAACAGACTGAAAACACAAGTTCAAACACAGATTCCTCTCTCTCTCTCGTTCTACCACAATAAAAGCCCCCTCCCTCTCTCTCCATGCTCAAACCAATCCTCGCTCGCCCCTAGCTCCCCCCCCCCCTGCGGTGGAACAAGTATTCAGACTCTTTACTGAAGTACAAGAACTGAAACTCAGTTTAAAGTTCATTCAGCTGACGGAGGAGGAGGAGGAGGAGCTCTTCATCTTCCTCAGGAGAGGAATGTAGTGCAGTAAAAAGTTCAACACCACCTGTGAAGGTGCTTTAAAGCACTCTGCTGCATGTTCACTGTGTTGAGTGGCAGCAACCTTTTACAGTCGCCTGGCAACCAAGCAGACAGCCAATTAGACTGATGGATGAGAAGTCTCTCACACACACACACACACACACACACACACACACACACACACACACACACACACACACACACACACACACACACACACACACACACACAC
>JAVQJD010106133.1:0-96225 GCA_036023655.1 Nannoperca australis
ACACACACACACACACACACACACACACACACACACACACACACACACACACACACACACACACACACACACATTTACCTCATGTCAGGAACCAGCAACCAGAAAATTATTTTATCTCCTGTTGAACTCCCAGTGATTTCCTTAAAATCTTTATGTTTGTAATCATCCTTCAGATAGATAGATAAATGGACAGATAGATAAATAAATTGATAGATTTATACCTTTATACAAGACACATGACTGCTCTGCTGCCCATCACACTCTGACAGAGCAGGATCCTCATCCGGGTTGGGGTCTATAAAGTCATAGAGATCCTGATCTGATAGAGGGAGGAAGCATCCGCGTTCATCACATAAACTGTCACATTTTAGGCACTTCATTCAACAACCGCCGAGTCTCTTGTTAGGAAAATGTGATACTTATTTTCGGCAACCTTTGCAAGAATCCATTTTGGAGAGGAGCGACAGGGCATCAGCACGGGCTGTCTCTGAAACCTGAGAGTGTAGGCTGACCGTGTCGTCGTCTGAAGGCTGCAGGAGAGGAATAAAGCGATTAGTGAACTCTAGGTTTGATTCAAAGTAATTTTCATTTCAAATTACATTTACATTACATTTAGGCATTTAGCAGACGCTTTTATCCAAAGCAGCTTCCAAATAAGAGCTTTACATAAAGTGCATTGAACCATGATGGAAAACAAAAAGATGTCTCATCAGACTTGTGAGGGCTGGAGATGAACCACAAGTGCTATAAGTAAGAACATCGCTGCCAATGGCAGAATCGAAAAGAGCATTAAATCTGAGAACAGATTATCTTTGCACATTATCAAATACAATACATTCAAACTAAACTACAATTCCACTATAATAACGTACAATATGCTATGCTTTATAAAAAACAATGTGTCATTTAATAGCTGTTGTAATCCAGGAACAAACAAGTTTTTAGTCTTTTCTAGATTTAATCTGAGTGAAAGTGTGTGGCAATCATCCAGTTCAGTCATTGCTTTCGCCCTCAGCAAGACATACCTGTTTGATTTTTACTGTATATATCTTAGACTGGATGAAGTCTCCAATGTTATTCTGCTGTCACAAGAATAGTGATGTATGCTCGCTTCTCATGCAATACTTTGCACAACAGCGAGGCAAGTCTTGTGATGGACTCAAAATTGTTTATTTCCACGACAATCATTCTAGACTCATTTATTCTCCATCTGTCCACCAGTTGCTCTCAGAGAACTTCCCACCTCAGCCAGTCACCCCTGATCACCCACCTCCTGCACACCTGCTTCCCATTAGTCAATCTTCCCAATAACAAGTTAGTATTTAATTTTTATCGCTGATTGCAAGGCTGTATTATCCTGTCTTGCTTTGTCTGGAGCATCTGCTAGTGAGTGCTATTGCCTGAGCCAGAACCCAAGAGTGTTTCCATTTGGTAGATTTATTATGCTAAAAACTAGACCAACAAACTAAAACTAATACTTGCTGACTAGCAGCGCCAGTAGCATGTACAGTTGTGACATTAGTGAATCTCAAAATGTAGCTTTCTGGTAAGTAGTGAAACCCAATAGCATGCTCATCATGCATTGGCAATGCCATCAGTAAATCTTGAGTGTTTGAGTTCTGACCTCAGTTGTAGACAGCCTCTTGTCACCATTGTCACTACCAATTCCAGAGTCGGGCCCGTGATTCTTACTGGGATAAAAATCTTCCATGCTGAAAATATGCAAATCACACTGCACCTTAGGACTGCATTTGTGTAATGGGCAAAGATAAATAAACAAATTTCAAGTGCAGAATAATGAATACTATGCCATGTGTGCATAACATAAATCTGTCAGTACCTATCTGTAAGCGGCTGTGGAAGGCAACGTTTGCCGAGGGAAGGGAGGTCCAGGGTGTCTGGTTTCTTGTCCATCCTACACGCCTGGATGTTCAGGTACTTGAATATGTGCACTTTGCCCTTGAGACAAATCTGAAACACATAAATGCAGACGAAGTGTCTATAGAATCTAAGTTATTGTAACCACTAGAAAGAGACATACGTTTATTCATCCACTAGATGGTGCAATTGTAGCAAGTTCGTGAGAATGTGAGGGACATTAAAAGCTCCCAACTCAACATCCACATACAGGAAACCCATCAAAACCATTTGTGCTGCATGCTGACACCATATATATACTTGACTTCTCCATAATATACACAAACAGTAATATGAAAAGAATGTACTTACCTGTGCGGGTGGAGACTGCATAGGATTGTTGTCTAGGATGATGTGCTGCAGCTGCCTGAGTTTCCTGTAGGCTGCAGGAATCTCTGTGATCTTATTGCAGGAAAAGTCAAGTCGGATGAGAGGCAGGTCAGCCAACTCTGCAAATAAAAACAAAAGAGGAGTTTCATAAACAGCTTTTGTTGAATGTGATGTACTGCTTCCAACATGCAATGGGGTCTTCAAGGTCCACTCTCAAACTTAAAGGTGTGAGAGTGTCATACTTTTTTATTTTGTTTTTCTCTAATTTAAATGCATGCAGTGAATGGTAAAAGGTATCCGCAACTGCCTTTATGTCAGCTTTGTAACCTTAGTGAAATCACATGACTTAAACACGCTTGACTAACAAAGGTGCTCAAAGTCATGGTGACACATCATCTTTAGTCTGTTAACTTAAAATATAATCAAAATCTGAGGCTTTGTTTAAGAATGACTTAATGTTGTACTTCAGGGGTTCTTTGCTTGTATGACAGTATTGCTTAATACATGATCAGCAATAATATGACCAACACAAAACTCTCTCTAGATGTGTTTTTCTTGGCTTTGAAAGAACTAGTATGATACCAAAACTGTCAATCAAAATATGTTATGGGACATTTCTAAACAACACAGTTTTGTCAGAGTGACAGACAGACCCTCAGGCAGCATGTGAAGACAATTCTTCCTGATGTTGAGTTCTCGTAAGGCTTGAAGCCTCCCCACCTGAGCTGGCAGCACCTGGATCTCATTACAGCTCACGTCCTGCAAGGGAAGATAGTGTAAGAAATGGGATTACTCTAGCAGCATACTGTGCACAAGTTCATATGCAGTGACACATTCACACTGCTCACCAGTTCCATCAACTCTTTGGCCTTGCCGATTTCCTCTGGGATAGACACGAGCTTGTTGTTGCTCACAAGCAGGACTTTGAGGGGGAGGCCGAACAAGTATTTTGGCAAAACTGACAGAAGATTTCGGCTGTAGAAGAAGACAAAACATAGGCCTACATTTAAAATAGTACACAGAAGTATGTAACAATGAGTATCTGATCACTGGGAATTGAGTTTCAGCAAAAGAGGAAACGCTTCTCTTTAATGTTAGCATGTCTGCCCTGTAGATGTTCTGAAAGGGGAATAAGTACTTCTTCTGAGAGATATGCCCATACAACTGAACACATACATACATTTTTGGGACAAAGGAACCAAAATGAAAGTATAGTGTCAGAAATAACCCACCTGACATCAAGATAAGTCAGCATCTGCAGATTGATAATGGCTTCTGGGACGCACTTAATGCAGTTGTGGTAGAGGTTGAGCGACTCAAGGGGGGCGAACAGACACACTTCTGGAGGGATTTCTGTGAGACGATTCTTGGACAAATCTGCAAGGCGAAGGAACAGGAGCTTGTAAAATATGTACACTTGGAACATACAGTTGACACATTATCTTTTCAAGTTCAGCACAGTAGATTTTATTTGCTTTAAGCATGAGACCATAGACTTGAAAGACCAATCAATGCATCTGCATGATGGTGGGTAGCAGGCTTCTTCATCGAACACTGGTCTAAGATTACACCAGAGTCTTGGAGCTCGAAGGTTTGAGTGCTACTAGCAGTGTAATATTTCAGTATTTCCAATATCAATCTCAACGAGTGGCACAGCAATGGCTTTATATTTGTATGAATGAGTGGAAAGTGTTAGAACTTACTCCACGTCTTTTCTTTTTGTTGAAAGATCAGCAAACATGTTATAAAAAAGGCATAATTCATTTAAAAATATTTAGCTCTTCTATAAGATTTATCTTTCTGAGCTTGTTCATTATGAATATTTTTTAATAGTATATATGATGCCCGACTTTTATTACTGTACTTGATAAATTCAGGGATGCCAACTCTCACGCTTAGTGCTAATTAACAAATGTGAGCATGCTAACACGCTGAACTAAAATGGAAAACCTGATAAACAATAGCATGTTAGCATTGTCATTATGTTTATGTTGCCATGCTAGTGTTAGCATTTAGCTAAGAGCACCTCCGTGTCTAGCCTTACAGCTTCACTAAGATTAACGTGAGACAGACGCTTTCACGTTCAGTCTCACGCTGCCCAAACAATTTTTACGCCAAAACTGTGACAGCAACAGTGATGAACATGTGAATGGACATATTGCTGGTTATGTACTATTAGCCCATTCTATAAGTATGAGTTCTTAATTTACTCTCTGTTTGGTCCACAGTATGTGCACCATGCTAATTGCCATGTTGATTGGACAGCTGTTCTGGTAGAACCCCCTGCGCTGGAGCACATAAGGTGAGCAAGCTAATGAGTGAGTGAGTGTTCATAATTGGCTCAGTGAGTGGAAGAATGTGTTCATGTATATATTTGGCTAAGTGAGATGTGGTCGTGTGTGTGTGTGTGTGTATCTGGGGTAGGGTAGGTTATTTTGTTTCTTTTTGTTAATTTATGGTTTGTGCTACTTGTGAACATTCAACAAAACTGTGTAGTTTCATTAGTGAATGAACCTGTGTCCCCGTTTTAGGGTTAGGGTTATGTCTAATATTGTGTAATTGTAGAGTATTTGCCAGGGTGGAAGTCCCGGGTCGGCGTAGTCAGGCAATATCCCTAAATCTTAGAATATAAGGTCTCGCTCCCACCACGTGTAAGGTGCATACTTTTTAAAAACCTAATGTGCATGCCATCAAAATCTCACTCTAGTCAGGTACCCAAAGTTGGCCACCCTGATGAACTGATAACTGAAATATGTATTTTTACACATATGGAAATGTACTATATTGACATAAATGTAATACATTCACAGTGTAATGTGATATACCAAGTGCTACAGCTGTGCTAACGTAAATGTTGTAAATGTAAATCAGGTACAGTTATTCTACTTTTGTAATATTCTTAAAAATGGGTTATAAAATGTGGCATCCTAATTATATTCAAAGATATTCTTTATATATATATTATTACAGTATTTGCAATAAACTGAGAAAGGTCAAATTGATGATGCTGAATTATTAAAGTCCTATTGCAATTAAAAGTATGACACAGTTAAAACAGACCTATAACTCGTGCTCTCCTTTACTACTGAAGCCAATTTGTGGCAAAATCACAGCCCTGCATAAATCAGCAAAAAGGCCGATTCTATTCTGCAACAAGAACATGAGTGTAATCCCTGCTCCAGTCAATGAATATGACCACAGCCTCTCATCTGCATCTTCCTCTTATGATAAAATATTTAGATACTTGCTCTCTTGCCCAAGAATGTCAAAGTAGAGGAGGATGCTCAGGCAGTTGCTGATGGTTTAGCTCATTACTCTTACACTGTCTGTCCTCCTTCAGCACTTTCCTATACACATCCTATACACATACATTATGTATTAAATCTTGATATACATCATCAACCAGACACATGCTCAATATGGAGGCGTACATTTTATGCATGCCTTTGAATCGTGCACAAAGACTCAGTTAAATTGCTGAATCACTCACACAGCGCAAGACGTTTCCGTGCACACGTGCATGCACACAAATCCACACGATCTCTCTTTCTCTGTCTTTGTGTCTTCTATCAAATAAACCCTGACACAAACAGTATGGGGATCTACGAGAAGAAAACATGTAAAAACTACCTTATTGGTAAGACTTCACCTTCAGACACATATTGATTCAGCAGCTGCAAATTTGTGTGTGTGTGTGTGTTTGTGTGTGAACAATCCTGCCTTCTGAATTATCTCCGGGTTACACGATAATTAGAGACCTACGTGAGGAGCTTCAGAGCTACAGATAAAAACAGCTTTAAATTATTCTGTCTCACCTAAGTGCCACATTCATACTGCGAGAAACGCATACACCACTACACCTCCATCCCCTTAATGCATGTGATTACTTATAGCTACCACCCATTATTAAACAATTAAGCTATATGGGCTTTACTGAAAGCAAATACTCGCTGGTCTTCTTCAAAGAGGTTTCTGAATTTTGTGCATGGATTTGCATAAATAATATACAAAATGGTATATCAGTAGCTTTTATTCAAATAGCATTTTAGCAGTTTTTGTAGATATCGCACATTACATTGAATCCCCGCTTGTGTGAGTTGAGTCTGTGCATTTAAGCAGGCTCTCATTTCTGACAAGCCTTAAATGACCAACAATAAACTTGACAGGTCTCACTCTGTAGCTGTGGTCTGATCTCTTAAAGCAGCTAGTAAGCAGAAGTGAGAAGCAGACCATGAGACAGAGAGCAGCACAAAGGGAAAAGAAGCAGAGAAGGGAAACAGAAATTACCACATGGGGAAAGACCAAAGCTGAGGTCACAGGGTATACTCGTTTTCCATTAAGATTAAATGCTGCCTCTCTCTGAGGCTCAGACCTTGACAGTGTAACCCAGCTGTATATAGATGACTTCCCCACCTCCCTCCTTCCCTCCAGCCCCACAACTGGGGATTCTTCTTTAGCAGTGGAATCATGCGGGTCAATGGGAGATGGGGGTGGGTGGAGGCAGCCTTTGTGAGCCTGTCCATCACCATCCCCTTTTCCTTCCTCTAACCCAGGCCATGCACCATCTGCAGTCCACACCGGGCCTTTTATCCACCTGCTGGTTGCCCAGAGCTCCCGCAGGACAAGGCCCGCCAGGCAGACGAGCCCTCCATCATGGCTCCACTACGCTGCACCCTCGTGCCAAATCAGCTATCTATTTATTCGTGTTGCTAGTGCATGATGTCTGGCTTTGTCTTCCCATGACACAGCAAACGCCATACTAATAGATATCCTGCTGAGTGCTGGAGCAAATAACAGACCCCAGTGTCTCTCTTTCTCTCTACTGTAAAGTTGCTGCAGATGGATTCAAAACGGGAAATATTTGTTTTAAGATTGCAATTTAAAAATTCAAACGATGATTATCTTAATACAACAGTGCAAAAAATATGGTCTACAAGAAATCCCAGCATCAAGTGCAGAAACTGCAGAGAAACACACCAAAATACTTCAATCCAAATGGTCTTTACTGCAGCAACTTCACTGCAAGGTTCAATTTAAAGAAAAACAAGAAAGGAATATGACAGAAACATTATTAATTGAGGTTAATTATTGGAGCCCAGCAGCAGATGTGACCACAGTGTCTGGCTGGCAGGTTTCGGGTGTGGTCTGGAGCGCAGCTGGGTGTTACAGACGGACAGCTACCTTCTGTGGGCGCAGTGCGTGCCTGGGTGTGAATTCAGGTGTTTGATGGTCAGTCAGGTGCTCCTGCTACCAATCTGCTCCTGGAGATACCCTAATAGGTTTCCTCACCAGGCTTTCAGGACCCACTTCAACAACGATGAGTATGTGGGGGGTGGTCACTCTAGGGGCGTGTGCCCTGCGGGTGAGCTGGCGAATGGTGATGGATGGGTTGTGTCAGGCAGACAGTTCACTGTGAGGTTTGTTTTGGGGGATTGGGCAGTCTCTGGATCAGCTGTGTTTGCTCAGCTACTTTGTGGGGGTTTGTCTGTGGGTGCTTTCATGGGGGATTTCATTTTACAGTCAGGTACTAACTTGGTCCATGTCTACTTCCTGCCTTACAGTCACATACAATCTATACATCTCCTACCGGATGTGTTCTATAAATGATCTCTCCTTCTACATCAGTCCACAGTCAGCAGTCCAACACTTACAGACACACACACACACATGCAGACAGATTATTATAAGCACTTTAGATATAAAATATTAATGTTCACATAATGCTTTATTTTGTTCTCATGTTTTTGTCCAAGGAGCTGATACACACCACAATCTTTTAGTTACAGTCCTGGTGTTTATACTCCTCTCCAACAGTTACAAGTGAAAACTACAAATGGTGAAAATAAAGGTCTCCAAAGTATATAGTAAAGTGTGTTTGTTTCACATAAATACTTAGTGTTGTTCTCTGAATGGAATCCAATCACAAATCTGACCCATATTCTGCATTGTAAATGATGTACAGTTAGCTTCGCGCTATACCTACGTGCTGATTAACGAAGTCACACACTTCTTATCTAACCAAAGCATACTTTGAAATATGATTATGATAATATTAGCACAGTCAACATTGTATGACACACAAGAGTTTTTTCTTTTTTTTGGCAGGCTATTTATTTAGATTATATGAATGTTGAATGAATGTTGGTTAGCTGTGAGTTTAAACAGGTATGCATATGTCCTGTCTAGACATGCACAGCCAAATCTAAAAGTAGACCTGAAGGAGGAAGCACAAGTTGGGAGTGTGGATTTCTTTCAGGCTATACTCATACTTGTATGATGTGTATGGTGCGTCATATAAAAATAGTTGTATGGGTCACTTTAAGCCCCCCAGCAGCGCCTTCTATTCTTCACAGACCAACCATGACACGACAAGCGAAGACCAGACAGGCTTTCATAAAATACCCAGAATATTTGATTTGATTTCAAGTAAGACAGAGCACCAAGTATGACAAGTGTAGTGTAGTGGTGTGTTTTTAATTGCCTAGCCTCGGGAGGCCTTTTGAATGAGTTGGCCTGCAATGAGCTTGTACTTTAACGAGCAGTGACACTTTCTGCAGTTACACAGGTCGATTATTGAACCCAAGAATCCCAGCTTGATACTTGTGTCCTTGTGGAGATTGTCCTTCGCAAGCTGTCTTGAAGGACTAAACTTCTCAGGAATGTAACAACAAAGAAGCATTCTCGTGTGTGAGATGTACTGTGTGCTTCAAGTCACACTTAAATAAAATGTGGAATTTTAATTTTGCCACCCGTTTCAACCAGCTTTCAACAAAACACTATAGAAGTTTGGACATGACACACAGTGAATCTTTCAGCTTTTGGTTTGTTTTTTAATGTCAAATCACTATCACGTGAACCCTCAGCTGGTAACAAAAATCACATTTCACATCGTTTGACCACTTTGGAGCTGTATTTGGCTGCTGAATTTTACACCAAACCCTTCCTAGAGGATACAAGAATGCGTAAGAAGGTGATAGGTTTGTAGTGTGATGACAGATTCTGTTCAACCCTCACATTTGCAGTAGTTATAACACAAGAGGATATAAACTAAAACCACAATCTACTACATGACCTATATTCTTAAGTATACTGTAAATAAGTAATTATGTTCTCTCAGAAACCAAACAAAGAAAAAATATATTTGTTTGTTAGGATTCCCCTGAGCAGCCACACACACAGAACAGCAGCTGATCCCACTGCTGTCTACACTTTGTTGTATATCTGACAATACTGCACACAAGTGAACACACTGCATGGTGCTGCACTGAAAGCAAAGTCTTAACGTGTGTGTGTAGTTGTACCCTCGAGGGGCAGGGAACCGGCAGGCAGGGACATGCAGGAATATTAACCTGAACATCTGCCTAGGTTGATGCACTCCTCCCTGGCCCTTCTCCAAGGTCAGGGCAGCACTTGCACTTTACCATGGTAAAACAAACTGACTGGAGACAAACTGTCATTACCACACTACAAACAGACACCCTTGTGCGAGGAGGCCTCTCTCTTTCTCTGTGTACACCGACTGAAGCCTTCTGCCACTCATTAGTCAGATTGAGGCTACTCAGTCAGACCCTGTCCTGTAGGGAAAAAAAACATTTAACTTCCTAAACCAGCAATGGGATGGATTGAAATTATAATCGCACCCAATCAATGGCAGAACAATCCCAAGATTCCAATGTATTTCCTCCCATGTACGAGGAAATAAAGTGCAAAGACACATACAACTAAAATAGTTTTCAGAGGAATCAGTCATTTCTTCTTACAGGTCAATTTATAAATAAAAAGATGAGGGAAAGTAAAAGGACTTGGATTGCAAAACCTTTAGATTCCAAACACATACTAAACGTCAAAGAGAGAACTAGGAAAGAACCATTTTTAGTTATTGGATTTGTCTTCATCTCAGAAGACATTGTCTTTTTTTTGTCTGAATGAGCTGCTTGTTTTCACAGCCGGTACTGTAGCTGATGTAAAAGATGGGCGTTGTGAGGTGTTGATCTCGCTTTGCACATTTGAAAGTGAGACTTCCTTCTGGCACACCTTTCATTCGAGGCATTGAAATGAAGATGTGAAACAACTACAGCATTTACACTGATGGGATTAGTCAGTGTGTAGGCAAGAGATCAAAGATTTGACAGAAAATCATATTTATTTTGATTACTATCAGTATTATATAATGTGCACTCATGATAACAGTTATTTCAAAATCTTATATGCAAGGATCTTGACAAACTGCAATCTTGCTTTACATAGAGACCATTATTACAGTATTGTGACAAGTGTACATTCAGCCCAGCAGGCCAGAAATAATGAATACTAACTTCCTGTAGTGTCTGTCTCCCCCTTGAAAGGCAGCCTGTGCATAATACTTACCACTTCAGCTCTTCAAGGTTATAAGTTTGGCACACATCCTTACGTCACATCATATCACCGTGCAAACTAAAATATCACTCTCTTTACACATCTGGATCACTGACACAACAGTCTGCATTCATGTCCAAAACTTGTGCTTAATATTAAACAAATGTGTTGCCTGTCTATGATGTGTCTCATAGACAGAGACTGTTGCCAAGTTAATTAGTGTCAATAATGAATATATTGTGTTTTACTACAAAAGTTTTTACTTTACTTTTGATTCCATCAATGTGTTTAAATCAATCAATAAGTCAGTTTTCAAAAAGGTTAGCCAGGTATGAGGCGGTACCAAAATCTATGAGCAGAAAATTTAAATCTCTTGGGATGAGGGCTCTCCAACAAACCAGTGGCTTGCCATGAGCTGCACATGACTGAGTAACACCATATGGCATGTGGACATCTCAGAGGAGGAAACTATCATTCTTAGATCCAGCATAATCTAGATGTCCAAGATAATGACTGAGAATGATTATTAATAATTCAATTTCACTCTTATTCATCCTTTCTGCCTACAGTATAAAAAGGTGTATTTCCATACTATCCCACAGCCACTTCTCTTACACAGTCTATCTTGGGGTCCTTAATGTGTAGACAAGCCCTCTCCTAAAGCACCACGTGTAATACAAATGAGTATATGACTTGACCCTGATGACAGGCGTTCAAAACACGTGACACTAATACTGACCTACTGACAGACTTGACTATATGAACACATTATTCTAATTACCTCTTGCATAACCGCAATAAAACACAAGACCAAAGAAAATATATTTTTAAACTAAAACTGCAAGTGAAACCAAAATCAGACTAGTGCCTTCTCCTCTCTGACAGATTATGGGCTACACGGGCATATGCACCCAGGCAGGCAGGGGGGTGAGGCTGCAAGTACACCGTATCTTTTGTCTGGTTGTGAAAAATGAAAAAAGCATGTACGTGTATCACATGCTCCCCACAAACGTTATTCACTGAGCGAGAGTTTACACCTGGCCTCGCGGTTCATTCATATTCTGCCCCAGCAGCCCGATGCCAACTGCAGCTCGGTGTGCAAACCACTGCACAGCGCCTTCCTTGGGTGCGCCTGCCGTCTCATTCATGTGTCTCAAGGGGGCTAATGAAAGCTGTTGGCGTCGACCAAAACAACCACACAACAGCAGCCGTGCCCCTTGTGCAGCAAAGTGGTGCGATATACGAGTCCAAGTGGACAGTAATAACAACCAGGATGCAGCCAATATGTGTGCATTTACAGAAGCCAGCTCGGTGGACGGCATATCCCTTTAAATACTGTCACCTACACGTTAATGCCCCTCTATCCAGTAAATCACACTGAAATCGGTGCACAATGCTGCGAGCACGCTGCGTTCACAAACGCATATATGTATATATATATATATGTATATATATATATCCGCGAGCACATTTTCTATGAAGCGCACTGGGACCGACTCGTCCATGCACGCACGGCAACCCACCTGCTTGAGTGGTGTCGGTCAGATCGTAGCTCATCCCCGGGTACTCCCTAAGCTTCCTGCCGCTCAGGTTCAGTATCCCCGAGCACACGGCATCCTCCAGAGCCCGGTCCAGGCTGCGGGCCGTGTGGTGCTGCTGCTGGTGCTGGTACTGGCTGATGCCTGGGCTCCAGTGAGGTCCGCTAGAGTAGTGATGGCTTTGTAGAGCCGTGACAGCTCCCACACCTCCCTGACTAGACGCCATTTTCGTAAAAAAAAAAAGAAAAGAAATTACTCTTACAATAATAAGAGCGCACAGCGGCAGTTTCTCCGCCCATGCGCATACGGGGTACGTACCCAGGACGGACGCTAGGGGATGGGCTTCTGAGGTGGTGCTGCTGCTGCTGCTGTTGGTGATGGTGATGGTGATGGTGAGGGGGGTTTGGTGGCCATTTTAGGCGTTTACCCTTCCTCCACCTGCTAATACTAAACTCCCACCAGGGGCCCAAATGCGAGCACACAGGAGGCAGGGGCACTTCATGCAATCCAACATTCAGATTACCTTCAATTTGGCTCCTGAGGCCTGGAGGGTGTGTCAATTTAAACAATGCTGAGTGTCATGTGGTGCCACATCCTTCTGAATACTAATACTATGAATCCGATACAGCGGTCTATATGATATACGATATTTTTTTTCTATAGCACAGCAACCAGATACGGCTCCTTACTGGCCTATTGGCCTTTGGGTATCGGTTATGTTTTTGTCATCTACTGTTTCCTGCTACTCCTGGTTAGAGGATAGCTGGCAGACTGAACCATCCTTTAATAGATCTTCACTTCTGGATCACTGAAGTGATCACTGATCACTGAAGTGATCCACAGCAGCTTTATCTTCTGGTCTAAAGGCCTGTGTCCCTATAGACAGCCCAAAATGTCCAGGAAGTAATTGTCATCAGCCCTGTGACAATTAAAAGATAATATCAAATATGGCAACACCTTTTGCATTGGAAGCTTGTGATGACCTTTGCAGCAAAGCCCCTCCGCCACAAACAGCTGATTCACTCAAGCTCCAGTGTTTACACCTTTTAACTTGATTATTTAAAGATATTTAGTTGTTTTTTTTCATGAGCCAAAAAAGTCACCCTGAGTTTAACCTAAAGAGCATACATGCAAATGTTTGTTGGTGTTTGTTTTCTAGTTATATAATGGGAATGTACATTTTCTGCAGTCTAATACTTTTACAAAAACAAAATCAATTCTCCGTATCAGATTATTTCAAGCTTATGTTGAAAAAGTTATTGAAATAGATATTTCATGATATTTCACTTGTTATGGTTGGTAACGTGCAAATTTCAATAAAGGTTATCTTATCTTATCTCATCTTATATAATAATATATTTTATGACTTTACGTATGGGGTCAATTCCCACCAGATTGTTTCTGTCATCAGTCAAATCATTGATAATGAGGGTCATTTTTGGAATACAGGTAACATTTAAAATCACATTATTTCACCATACACCTAAATATGAAAAATGTTATTGCGTTGCATGTGTAATGCAAACTTTTGAAAAGGTCCTATGCAGGTTATTTGGGAAAACCCGTCCTGCCGTAGGTGACTACAACATACATGGGGATATAAGGAGGGAGCGCTCTATTCACGGTAGCTGTAAACACGGGAAGATTGGGACTTTACCTAAGAAAGTCGAATCGCCATGAGAAACAGAGGATGACTCCTTCATTAATATGTAGCCTACGAGGCAGCACACGGGGACAGGCAGGCTCGTTTATTATCGTGCGCACACCAAGCAGCTCCGGAGCTCCAGTAGGATATCTCACCGCCTCCTGATAGCGCGTTGTGATAGAAAATGGTGAAGCAATATCATAACACACATAGTAAGTTACAGTTCTAGCCGAGACATAAAGCTATTTGTGCATGCAGTGTGGTTTGATAGCGTCCGGTGCGTTCAGTCGGTGGTTTGTGGCGTTACAGAAGAACACAATTTAGATGTTAGCTAGCTAAGATAACTGTGTTCACTGTATGACATCCAGAGTTAGCAGATGTTAGCGATCAGAAAGGGATTTTTGTTTTGCATCTGTATGGGCTATGGGATTATCAGGATAATGGTCGACGGAGAAATGACAGCTACGTTCAGCATTACTCATCCAAAGGTTACCGCTGGGTTAGCTTGTCGTCTCACTTGAGTCCTAGCTAAGCTAAACATTAATGTTAGCTAACGTTAGCAATTCGAAGTGATAGCTTATATTTAGTCCAGGCCTTTTAAACAGCGTCTGTGCTACAAACTGATTTAAAACACCGTGCGAGGCTGCCTCTGCAGCAGAAGACATCCAGGATATTTGTTACATTTTATTATTGAATTGGAACATGATGTAATGGAGTTTGCCTGCTTGGCTGTGGCTAACATAATGAATAACATCCCAGCCCCTTCCTCACCATATGTTTAGCAGTGTGCAGTGTATGAGGGTATTCATACGAATAGCACTAGACTTTGTGTTGTTCAAGTGTGCAAAGTTTCAGTTTTGGCAGCTCCTGTTTGTTCCTCTCACAAATTGCCTGTATCTATTATCGGACAATATATAGTCTTAAATAGAAATGAAGTAAAGTGACTCAACAGAAAACAGATTCATGCTGTTTTTGCTCACTAGTGCATGTCTATTATATACTAATATGTAATATTCTCCACTGACTCTGAAAGTGCTGTAACATTACAGTTTGTACACACAACATAGAGGTGTCAGACAAGGATACATATAACAGTGGGTGAAATGGTTTATATGCTTACGTGTAACTATCAATAGGAAAGCTGTTTGAGGTCAAAATAATAAAAGCACGGGGATCATGTTTTTCTTATCTTCAATTGATGCACAATTTGTACAAAATTAGCTTTAGACAATAACCTTTTCATTCTTATTTGATTTATTTTTGCAGTTTAGCATGGCAGATAGAAAGGGAAAACCTGTCACTCCAATCAAAACACTCACAAAAAAAGAACATGAACAGCTTAAGAAAAAGGTAAGGAGGTTGTGGATGTTAAAATGTTGCATGTGATTTTGTGCTTTTATAAAACTGCATTTGTAGTGTGAGGATACATGGTTTTTACAAAAAGAATATGTCTGAAATAAATGCATATTAGTAATCAATCTTAAAATTTCAAATTTGATCAACGGTGAACTACGGTAAGGGATAAAATCTATATACTGTGCATGTTTCTGTGTGACTTTCTAGGAGGAAGAAAAAGCAGCAGAGGTTTTTGAAGAATTCTTGGCGTCATTTGAGACCAGTGAGAAAAGTGGAGTGAAAACGTTTGTCCGCGGGGGTATCGTGAATGCAACTAAAGGTCAGCAGCTAGGGCTTTTAATTTAGCATTAAGATAGGACGCAGCTACATCAGGGGACGTCTGGACTAAAGATGAATAATGAGTTGTCTGTTACAGTAATGTTAAACTAAATTACCTGCACATCTTTCAAAGAAGTGAGCAGAATATTAAAGATTCAGGCTTACTTAGCAGTGAAATAGTTTGTCTTAACCTCTCAGGGCCCAAATCTTTTGAATCAATGACATTCCTCCACTCTTGGGGGACACACAGTCAGCAGTCCATTATCACTTTAATTTAAAAAATGAATTGTGTCAAGTACTGTGTGGTTCTTCAACTTAAACACATGTAAAGACATCGCTTTTCATTAAAATCTTAACTGCAAACCCAGCAGCAAGACTGAGACTCAACAATTCCTATCAGTTGTTCTTGAAACCACGGCCAAGCTGTCTACCTGATTCTACGGGAAGCTGTTTAGATATGCTGAAAGAACTGGTGGGAATGGAGCCACGTCCTGTTTTTGTAGACCTCAATTACTGTTACCTGAACTGTTGGATAGTCAGTGTTCAGGAGCCTCTCTACTTTTTGCAGAGGAGGAAGCCGAGGAGGTCAAGAAAAGTAAGCTGTATCGACCTGCTACGAAGCTGGCCCCCCAGCGCGTCTCGCCAGTATCATTTGCTGAAAGCAAAAAGTCTGTAAGTTTGTACTCTGATGTTTGCGTAATGGCACGATAAGTGAATTCAGTCGGAATGCAAACTATTTACACGTGTCTTTAAATGTTGCTCATGTTCTCTCGCTTTGGTTAGTGCAATTGTACAGTCAGTCAGTTGTAACAGTAAACACAATGGCTGCCTGTTTGATCAGCAGACGTTTAAAAGGAAGGCAGAAGAAAAGAAGAAGAGTAATCTCGAACTCTTCAAAGAAGAACTTAAGCTGTAAGTCTTTCTGCAAATGGGCCTGATATCATGTTTCGGTTCAATCTGTTGATTCATGTGATTTGGCAAACATAAGCCTATTTTTACATTTGCAAAAAAAATATAGAATACAAGAAGAGCGTGAGGAAAGACATAAAAGGAAGAAAAATGACCCCGGTGGGGGAGGAGGAGGATATGGAGATCTGGATATACCACTAGGACGATCAAGTAAGAGCCCCTCTTCAAAATAAGTGTTTTATTAGTAGAACATTGCTAACCTCTATACCATACTAACTTCAATCCTGCTTTTTCCCCCGACAGCATTGTATGATGACCTAACAGTGCCAACCACCACTAACCTCTACATAAGCTGCATTAGCCCAAAGGTAAAGGAGTACACCGACTTTGATTGGCTTAGCGCGGCATAGACGTACGCTTCATTTTAATCGTTTTTCAGATGAACGAGGAGATGCTCTGCAAAGAGTTTGGTAAGTATGGGCCCCTGGCCAGTGTGAAGATTATGTGGCCCCGAACAGACGAAGAGCGCTGCAGGACCTCCAACAGAGCCTTTGTGGCTTTCATGACACGGAAAGATGCAGAGAGAGCGTTGGCTGCGCTTGACGGTACAGTTGACTCTTAAAAATAGGTTTGATTAACAGGCTGCAATAGCAGGTTTCTCTGATAACCATTCCCCCATCGCTCTTGTTGTGCATTTTGTATTGCAGGTAAAGTGATCATGGGGTTTGAAATGAAGCTGGGATGGGGTAAACCAGCTCGCATTCCACCTCAGCCTCTCTACACACCAGTGGGGGTGAGGGCCACACCGCCGCCCCCATCTGGTCTCCCATTCAATGCTCAGCCAAGGGATCGCTTCCGCAACGACTTCACCAAGCCGCTGGGCGTCTCCAAAGGGGAGCTTGACAAGGTAAAGTTGTCTCGGTTCTCTGCGGTTGTGTGCATGACCTTTTATTTCTCTGTAAATAATGCAAAATAAGTCCATGTCTAAGAAACAAAGCTGTAATTTGTCCTCAGTCATTGTAATAAAAAAAATAAAAAAAGATAAAATTGATCGCCTTGTCCATGTAGTGCCATATGACAGGATGCAGGGCTGTGGTAATGCACAAGTAACGTAACAGTTTGACTGTGTGTACAAAATGTTAATATAAACTTGTAGCTGGTAAATCTTTGAGATAAAGATTTTTACTGACTGTGAATGCTCTTGTTTTCTATGCTGTATGTATCCTGCAGTGTTTCATCTGTACAAGTACTCACTTGTTTATATTTTTTTGATTTGACTTCACAAACAGAGTCTGTCCGAAGCTGTAGTCAAAGTGGTTATCCCAACCGAAAGGTACACACACTCTTGCAACACAAGTGTTATAGGTGCTGTGCTGCACCACTCTTGTGTCCATACTGGTTCTTTGGCATACAGGATGTGGTAAACGACCCAAGCCCTTGGGAGTATTTCTACACTTTCCATCGTTAGTGGACATTTTGACACCTGCAACTTTGGACTGAGGGCACTTATTGTAGATGTCAATGCTCCCCGTGGTCTCAGATTTACATACAGTGAACGCAATTAGTGTTTTTTGTTATTTCTCTCTTGTTTGCTCAGATAATTCATGTTGTTCCCATCATAATATGAATGTGTGTTATTGTGAAAAGTGAGTAGCAGTAAAAGACCGTTAGAGACATTGATTTATACCACCATCTTTGAGCCCTGGGTTTCCCATGGGTTGGCTGAGACACTGCAGACCGATACAGCTAGAAGGCAGACAGATTTAATATTAACCCCGGCCAGACGATTCATGCTAGTGCCATAAATCAAACTGGGTACTGCTTCAAGTTAGAGTAGTGATTAAAACGAAAGGCTAACTGCAGTGTTAGATTTGACAGAATCAGCAACACTGCATGAACATACTGCACAGTAACTACTCTGTGTAGCTCACTTATTACGCGTTGAATATATTTTGTTCCAGTTGTTGTCTGAAAGTATACATTGAACCATTACGTCTAAAGAAAATGTCTTAATTCTTAATGTTAGTTTGAATCTTCTCAACAATCACTGTAAAATGAATAAAGTTTGATTTGGGGTTTTTTGGCCATTAAGTTCTGTGAACCTAACTCAGTCTTCAGGAATAGATGATTTATTTGACCCCTTTCATGGACACGGTGACACAGGAATATTAAAATATACTGACACACTGTCCCATTTGGAAGGCAGTGACTATGCAGTTTTGTACAGTGGAAGGTCACATAGGCCGCCACTTTGTTGTGTTGTTAAATGTTTACGTAGTAAATGAAAGTGTTAGGGTCAACTGCCTTCAATCTGACAGCCAGCTTGCAGTTTGCGTGGGCCACTAGTTGCGTGTAAAGAGGTGTTAGAGATCTCAAGCTGTAACTGACAGACAGAGACGAGACAGAGCGCGGTCTGATGCAACCCTCTTTCTCCACAGGAATCTATTATTCCTCATTCACAGGATGATAGAGTTTGTGGTGCGTGAAGGCCACGTGTTTGAAGCCGTAATAATGAACAAGGAGAAAAACAATCCAGATTACAGGTAAATACTTCTGATCCTGGTTGTGTGTTGGTCTTGTCAGTGACCATGTTGGGTTTAATTTGCTCATTCTTTATTCTCAGGTTCCTTTTTGACAACAAAAGCCAAGATCACGTATACTATCGCTGGAAACTGTTCTCCATCCTGCAGGTATGTCCTTGTTTCTAAAACGCTGTAACCAGAGTTTATCTGGAAGAACTCAAAGAATTCTATATTAATCATTTACTTGTTAATCTCATTGTATGGGGAATAGTTACTTTACTTTTCTTCATGAAAATGAAACTGTATCTGTATCTGTATCTGTAGTTGAGTTTCCATGTGCCTGGCCTTCATCCTTACAACAGGGAGAGTCCCCGACAGAGTGGAGGACCACAGACTTTCGCATGTTTCGGGGAGGATCCATATGGAGACCCCCTTTCCTAAACAACTACTCCCAGAGAAGTGAAGATGGGGCAGAGGTGGAGGAGGATGCTCCCCCCGAGGAGGAGGTGAAGAAAGGGCAGCTCAGAACTGAGTAAGTATTTCTAGCAGGCGTGATGACATTAATGCTTGTAACTTGAGTTGAATTGAATGTAGACCCGTTGATCTTCTGTAACTATCACCTAGGCACCGACAGAGGCTGGAGACGTTGCTTAAAGAGCTCACTCCGAGCAGAGAAGACATTGCAAATGCCATGCTGTTCTGTCTCGAGCGAGCCGATGCAGCAGAGGAAGTAGTGGCCCACATCACTGAGTCTCTTTCCTTGCTCCAGACACCCCTCCAGAAGAAGGCGAGTTTCCTTTAAGTCTTTATATAAACAAAGTTACACCGAAAATCTACGTAAAGTATAAGTGATTTTACATATATATCATATGACTTTTTTTATTTTTATTTTTTCGTCTTCCATTTCCACAGATTGCCAGATTGTATCTCGTGTCGGACATCTTGCACAACTCATGTGCCAAAGTAGCCGGTGCATCATATTATCGTAAATAGTAAGTAATAGTAAGAGAGTTTATCCTCTTTCATATCTTCTCCATCCGATATTCTTATAGTGTTTCTGTCTGTCTTTTTCAGTTTTGAAACAAAGCTAACACAGATATTTGGCGACCTTAATGCAGCGCACAAAAACATACAAGCCAGGCTTCAGGCAGAACAGTTTAAGGTAATCATGTCATTATTTGCCTCACAAAGGATCATTTGCCAAAAAAATAAAATAAAATAAAAAACGAAACATTTTCATCTCCTATCTCCACAGCAAAAGGTCACGAGTTGTTTTAGAGCTTGGGAAGACTGGGCCATATACCCGGAGCCTTATCTAATCCACCTTCAAAACATCTTTCTGGGCTTCGCCAAAGCAGTGGAGGAGTCGACAGAGACGGTAGAGGTGAGCTGAGTATTTATCTGCTCATTACAAACTTTATTACCTTTTTCTAATGGCATCTTAACTAATTGGGCAGCCGTTCATGTTGAAAAACATTTGAATGCGACAAAGATGATGTTATTTGGACACGAGCAACTCAGTGACGTTCACTTGTCTGTCTCCTTACAGGAAGTATCCTCCTATCTCGACGGTGCGCCAATGGACAGCACACCTGTGGGTGCGTTACCTTTGAACAGAGCTCCTGTGGATGACCTCGATGGCTGCCCGATGGGCTGGGACCCTCTGGACGGAGTTCCTGTTGATGACATAGACGGTGTTCCCTTAGGAGTCGCCATTGATGACATTGATGGAATGCCCCGTGAGTCCAACTGACATCAACCAGGCCCACCTTTCAACCAGAAGTCATCAGTTTCCTGTTTCTGTTGTCAATGATCTGCCCAACTCAAGTGTCACCCTCTCATGGGTTGTTGTCTGTAGCTGAGTGTGCGCTCTGATCTCAATGAAAACACAACATTAAAGTACAGAATCTTCCTACAGGGATTAGAAAAGTCATCAGCTTCATTAAATAGCAAACAAAACCATAACCATGGTGTGACTCATTTACTTGATGGCCTGTCTTTGTCCTGACCCAGCTTTCTTTTTTTTTTGTCTTAGTGGATGAGAGCAATGTTGCTCTTTCTGGAGTGCCTTTGTCTAAGTGGGAGAAGACAGCTGATACAGGAGCATTTTCTCAAGGTAACACAAGTCAAGAGGAACTGTATATCAAATCAGTCCTTCCCCGCGATCCTGCTCATCTTTCTCCTTTCTTTCCAAGCCAAGGCCAAGTCGAAGTGGGACATGGTGGTGGAGCAAGACATCGAAGATCAAGTGAATGTAAGGTATGGCCTCTGTGGTTGGTAGCAGTGCATCCATCTGTCTACATTTGGGAAACGCATACACAAACACGTGGTTTGGAAATGTATTGTTCCCCTCTCTCTCTCCTGGGGACAGTGTCAACTCACAGGAAGGAGACGAGGACTCGGAGAGCGACAGCACTGATGACTCCTGCAGTTCCTCCAGATTTGACAGTGCAGACTTCCAGAGCTCCCTCAGAAGTTTTCAAATGTCTGAGAGCAAAAGGAAACGGTTGAGAGAGCTGGAGGCAAGTGCACTTTTTAGTTTTTATAGATTACATTTTCTGAAAACTGGTAGCTTTTGTAGAAACACTGTGCTCGTCACCCTGTGTTATTTGCGGTGGTTCAACCAGTCAGCTTTAGAAAGTGACACTTCACGCCATAGCCAACTCAATATCAGAAATTTAACCTAGTAAGGAAGACGCTATTGAAATGTAGTTTTGTTGTGATTTTTTTATTCACTACCAGTTGATAAATAGAACAGTTAGAGCCATAGTTGTATTAGCATGTCCCCACTCCCTTACACCAATTAACATTTCACTCTGTAGTTAGCTGCTATGGTAGTATCTTCACCCTTTTGAAAATATGTCAAATGATATTATAAATACGCAGAACTGATTAGATGTGTCTGACACAGGTAAAGGTTATGAAGATCCAAGATGAGCTGGAATCTGGCAAGAGGTCGAGGAAGTCTGGAATGAGCATACAACAGCAAGTGGAGCACTACAGGAACAAACTGCTGCAGAAGGTGGGCTATTGGACAGGAGTTTATTATTTTACTCTTAGATAAATAGGTGTCGTGGATTATTAAGGCACACAGCTATTATTAAAACCCAATATTTATTCTGCAGTGAGGAGTCTCTAAAGCAAGAATGCAACCATCACTGATGTGTAATAGAAATATTTCTTTAATCATGAACAGTGTGGGGCAGAATTTACAAAAGTGCTTGTTATAAGTACATTAAAATTAGACCATGAAACAAGTCAGTTGGCACAGTAAAAAACAGTTAGTGATGCAGAACACTCCAAACCACAACCAATGTGCGACTGCAGAGTCAAGTGGCTGGCAGATTCAGTCCAGTGTGCGCCATCTACAGGGAAGGAAAGTCTAGCTACCGCTTTTTTTTTTTAACTGCTGTTTGTGTTATGTTTGTATTTTACAAGTCAAACTTGCAAAATTGCTGTTTTGATTACAGGAGGACAGTCTCTGTTGAGTTCACACAGCTCCAAGTATTATCATGGGTGTTGGCCCAGATTGGCACCTCTAATGTGTAACTACAAGGTGGAGCACTACTATGGTTTCACTGAATGAATCAGGAAGCTGCCTTTTTTTGACAGTTGTTTTTGGCCACAGCATCTTTAAGAAAACAAAAAGACTTGTAGTAACCTGTAGTTGTCAAAGGTGATATGTAGGCATCTGCAGGTCTGAAATAGCTATTGTTCAGTTGGGCAGGTGTTGAACAGGTCTGACATTGACCAAACACCTCCCACTTGAACCTGCAGGCTATTAAGCCTGAATGAGTTACAAACCACTCCATTGCGATGTTTGCATTTCAGCAGGCAAAGATAGAAATCTTACATCTGACTTCATTGGGATGTTTTACCCTGTGTAATATAGGAATTTGAAAATGATGAAGAAAAGAACGAGACACTGACATCAAAATCTAAAGACAAGTCAAAGGATGACAGAAGGGACAAAGAAAGGAGCAAGAGAAGTGACGATGGGGACAGAAGACGACAATGGAGTAGAGATCCCGATGACCGGACCCGAAAATCGACGAGCATCTCTCCTTTAAAGCAAGTGCCGTGAGATGTTTTGCGGTGTTACCAATGCATTCATCCTGATTGTTATTCTTGAAGTCAATCTGTTATATATTCTGCCCATTTAATAGGACAAGGTCTCCCAAATGGTCCAAACGTTCCCGATCACCATCTCCGGACCGGAAGGCAGGGAAGTCCAGGTCACGTTCACCACATCGCTCCCACAAGAAGACAAAGAAGAGCAAACACTGACTCTCAGCTCTGGACCTTGCCAGCCATTAGCCCGCTGGTGTCCATGGGTTACAACCACACACTCCTGCAGTGCTCTTTCAACAGACTGACATGTCTGGTCTCCTGGTCCCAACTTACACTATCCATGCAAGATTCAGCACTCTTTTGTATAATGAAGTTTGAACACTGTAACTAATTAAATATATTTTTGTTTTAATGTTTGTTTTTAAAATGATGACAAGAAATGTTGCTCTGACACTAAATAAATCACTGTTGGTGATGAATGTGTGTGCAGGATATGATTGGTAGGGCCAGGTATCTAAATACTTTTATATATTTTATATAATAGTTTCTTTATCTGCAACAATTAGATTTTTAAAGGTAAAAAAAGAAGGGTTATCAAGCATTCAAGTTTGTATGGATTTTTATTGAAGAAATTAATAGAGCATCATTTGGTTCTGTTTACAAAAGCAGTTAGTATGCAATGTTACACTAAATTTACAGTACTATTGTATATCATGAAATGTGCTTTCATTGAACAAAACATTTATCAAAAGTATTTAAGAGCCAGTATTGAGTCTGAAAAAATTTAAAGATACCCAGCCCTAATCATTAGTAACCGTATACAGATTTCCTGTACCGTAGATTTGTTGTCATCAGCTGAACTGTTTGATATATTTTAGAGGAAAGCTTGAAATTTTGTAGGCACAAACAATTTGTAAATTACATTTCAAACCACCTTGCTTTCAAGACAAATGGTTACATCTCCTTACACAAGACACATTAACATGTGACCAACGTTAGGACAGTGTCTTGCACTTAGGAGTTAACTTAATTTTTCTGAAAAGTGGGAGCAAAAGAAACAAGGTGCTCATACTGTTAGAAATACCCTTCTACCTATAACTCAGTCTTGACCATACAGCTAAATATACATATACATATCTGAGCAGATTTGGTTTCTGCTCAAACCCCACACACACACACACACACTTGGCATTTCCGGCTCTTGTTTTCTGAATGGCAAACCGTTCACAGTTGCTTGGTATTAAATATAAAAAATAGAAATGTGACGGCGAGAATCACACCATGTCAGTTTTTTGTAAAAGTCCATTTCTTCTACCCGTTACCTCCTCTTCCATTTTAGGGTCCCTGTTCTCCTGAAAAAAGCTACACACAGCTCTTTGTCACAGAGCAATAACCATTAAGTAGTTGGGTGACGTCAGATGGCCCCGTGACGGGCTGTCCTCAATCTTTAGGGCCGATCTCCGACAGACAGGCCTGAATGTGAATAGCTGACAACCTCTGAAGTGCTCAATACTTTTTAACATTGATGAAAACCTTGATGGCTCCAGTGAAGTCAGCAGAGAGCAGGACCTCTGTGTGATCTGTCTTTAGGGCTCCTGCAAGAGGACAATACTGTTTATTGATGGCACTGAAATGGCCGTGTTGGTGTCGTGAAATCTGTCCTAGAATGAATCCAAGCAAACATACCTGAGGGGATCGTTTCAGAGTCTGTGGAGTCCAGGCTCTTGCACTCTGCTTCTGGTTTGTCTGCTCCCGCTTCTTGTGGAACAATAAGGCCTGGGTGGGGTGCAAAAATCGCTGAGGTGACCACTGCATTGTGTGCTGAAAGATAGGTAAAGCTTTAGTGTCCGTTCAATCAAGGGGCACAAATTAATTAGACAGGTCATTTTTTATTAAAATTATGTTTGTCATTCAACACACAGCCCAGTTACCTTTAATCCCTTCCCAGAAGTCATTGCGGTCCCGTCGCACAGATGTGAATTTGCTCAGGTCGTGGTAAGTGCTCCAGATGTAAACGTACTTATCTTCTGAGCCACTCACTATGAATGAGTAGTCATGACTGTAGGAAAATAATCCCACAGTGAGTCAGTCTTTGTGTTCGAGGTGCAGTGCAACACAGAAACAAGACTAGAGTGGTTTTTACAGTAAAAGGTCAATATTCAAAAGAGCCCTGGAAACTAACAAAAACCCGGTTTATGGGTACGACGGCACTACTTTCAACTGCAGTTCAAATGCTCAAGTCAGAAATACATGAAAGGGATCCATCCTCACCTGAAGCTCGCCTTGATCTGGCTGCTGCTGTTGACATAACCTTTGTATTTCATGGATAAAGACAAGTCCCTCAGGTCATAAAGGCGAATGCGGGAATCATTTGAGGTCACCAAAATCTATCGGGGGAGACGGGAGGGGGATTTGTCATTTCACAGGTCTGACTCATATGCCTCGTTACAGAGACATCAAACATCCTGTAGATGTATTTGTAGTGGAGATCAGATGCTACCTTATTCTCTCCAGGCAGAGGTTCAATGCCAGTGATTTTGCGTCCAACTTTGTTCCTGCCTCTGGTTGACCTCACGTGAATCTGAGTGTGGTATTTCAGACGCTAAAGAATATAGAAAACAGAAAAATACATTTGGTTCAACCTAGAACAAATAGTGTCATGACAAAAATTGATAACGACGTAGCGGTTGGGTACCTCTGTGTCATAGAAAATGCACCGACCATCGTAGGTGCCGATGACGGCATACTTCCCATTTTGGCAGAAGTTCGCTGCGGTGATGAGGCGTGTTTGGCCGTCCACCTCATTCCACAGCGCCACCTTCTTGTCTGGAATGTTCCAGAGCCGTAGCTTCCCATCTAGAGAGCCGCTTAAAAAGTACCTGTCATCCTGGGAAACAAGAAGCAAGTGTTGCTATAAATGCAGTCTGGGAGCCAAAGTGAAGAGATGTGCTGAGGGAAGTAATGCAAGGTGACTCAACTTACTCTGGGATGGAAAGCAATGGCTGTCACAAAATCAATGTGCTGAAAGCAGCAGAGGCACTCTCTCCTGGATATGTGCCATAATCTGACCGTTTTATCCATGGAAGAGGAGAGGAGGAAAAAGTTCTAGATTGACACAAAAATGGAAAAAGTAAAGAGGGCAGATAAAACCAGTAGTGAGTGTCTACAATGTGTGAAGAGGAGGGATAAAAGGGTAAAGAGAGGGCAGTAGCACATCACCTTTGACCAGGACAAGTCCAACAGATCGGCTGTATGGCCTTTATACTTGCAGAAGGGGACTTGACGGAAAGGGGCATTTCTATCTTCTGTCTCTGGGTCCTCTGGTACACAACTTGCCTATCATGAGAGTACAACCTGTTAGGAAAACATGGAGTCTCAAGACTGTAAAACATACACAACACTGCAACTCTAACCGGATGACCCGCAAATGAAAAAGGTGTTATTAATTACACTCACCCCGGGATCGTCAGATTTAGAGGAGCATAAACTTTCCTGAGAGGGAGAAGGTGAAACCCGACCTGGAGAAGCAAGAACAAAAAGTATTTTACTGCAGCCAAAGCTGAGCATCTAAAGTCAAATAATCAACAGTTAAACAACAACAAAAAATCTGAGCTTCTGGGGAGTTTACCTTCAGTGTTGTACTTTAATCTCATGTTATTGAAATAGTCAAAAGCAGTCTTCAAGACCCAGATGCGAACCACGTTATCTTGACCTGCGGTTGCCAGCAGCCTCCCACAGTGCGAGAACTTCATCGTCCAAACGGCGCCCTGGGGGAAAGACAACGGCGCCGTAATACAAGCGTGCACTGATGCACATCTAATCTTAAAAGTTCATAATAATCAAAACATAAGATCCTCTTACCGTGTGCTCTCCACTCAGGTCCTGCACAACCTTAATCTGATCAAAGTCAAAAGGACCCTTGAAGCTGTGTGCTGCCTTGAACTTGGCAGGCCTGGTGTACGGCATGCCCTCATCGTCACTTGAAGACGGATCGTCCTGATCTGTATGGAACACTGACCCGACCCATGACAAAAAGCAAAACTGAGATCGTCAAAACGTAGCAGCTCACCCTCTGAGAAATGAAAAGGTCGTAGTATTTAAAGCAGTATATTAACAATTGTTGCACTTTTCCCACATCAAAACATACACAGTGTTATCCTGAAACTGAAACATCTGCAGAAATGCTTCAAATGACTGTTCTTATACCTTCATCACGCACACTTTTCACTTTGTTGACTGCCTTCTCTCCATATTCCTCGGCGAGATGCTTGGCCTTCTTCACAGACTTGCCCAAGAATTTTTTAAACTGGGTTCTAGTTAGAAATAAAGGACAACCAATTATTATATTCTATATTTGATCATGTGGTGAAAAGGGAAAGGAAATAAATTCTTCAAAAGAAGCTACTAATCCTCACGTTTTCTGTTTCAGTTTTCCTCCATCTGTGTCTGCCAGTGGAGCCTGAGGCTTATCATCATCATCTGACTGTGCTGCATCATTCCTGAGAGGGAAAAATATAACAAATCAACTTCCTCTACAAAACGTACCATTTGTTTTTACATGATTAGGCTTTTTAAAAAAAGCTTTTCAGTGGAAAAATATTGCAAACGCACATGTGAAAGCCGTTCCCCCTTGCCAAAAGAAGCGTTTTCCTGTGAGCTTGACTGGTTTGAGTATATGTTCAGTGAAGGTTAAATACAATTATTCCAACTTTTTTGTGCACTGTTGTTTTCATTGTGTGAATCGGAATTGGTCTTCTATGTCAGCAATGAGGCTTTTGAAATAGTTAATATACATAGAACAGTGTGGAGAAAAATACTATATGATACCGACTCAAATTTAACAATACTTGCCATCTCAGAAAAATTGTTCTCTGCTTACGTTATGTACTCCTTGGTCCTCCTCATGATGTGCAGAGTGAGGGGGTTAATCCCTGAAGGAAGTTTCTCTTCTGCCTGGATTAGAGGGATCTCTTCCCCGGTATCCAGATTCTTGATCATCACACTGGCCAGGATTTCCTGTTTAAAAACGCATACGTATACATTTGGTGCTTTTAGAAGGAATGTGCAAGACGTTGGGTTATAGCTCCGATTCGAGCTGAATAAAGGCAATAAAAACAAATGCAGAGGGACTCTTACTTCATCTGTCAGTTCTCTACCAGAGTTGGAACGTGGACGCTGAGGGCCTGGAGTTTGTCCTCCACTCTCAGATGAGGCCTGTTCATCCTCATTTTCCTGGGAAAAAACAAAGCAAGTAATGCAAAGTGCAAAAAAAGAACAAACTGCTGCACCATATATGTTTCATTTCTGAGCAGCTCTGGATGAGCATCAAAATAGGATTTGCTGCCTCACTGACCTGTGCTGTCACCACCTTGTCCCCACTGGTGGCACTAGCCAGATCCAAGGAATGCTGCAGCTCTTTGGTTAGACTCCTCACGGTGCTGCTTGGAGACACCAGGCCGCAGGGCTCCAGAGCATCGCAGCTGACTGCAGACACTGGACAATAATACAACACAACACAACAGCTGAAAAAGTGGTCATCTATTTTGACTGTCGATATGTTGCATAATCGGGAAAGATGTTTTGCCAAGATGCTTGGTCTCCAGTAAGTAAAACCTCAAAAAAAGAGGGGGTTGCTTTGAGCTGTTCCTCCATTCTTTAAAACACATATTTGTGGAATTTTGTATATACTGGTAGCACTGAGCACCATTTTCCCTTTTGTCAACAAAAAGGTTACTACTACTTCATTAATCTAAAGCACTCTTCACACTAGGTCATTCATTCAGTCATGCATAAAGTAAAAGTCAAGTCAAGAGTAAAACTTCACCTAGCAAAACCAGCGCTTGGAAAACTCTTTATGTCTAACGCTTTAAAACAGTTGCTAATCCAGGAAAGTCTTAAAGGTTGAGTTCAACGTGTCAAAACACACTTTGGATCAATGCAACACTTTAGTGTCATTAACTGTGCACTGTTTTCTCTACCTTCCAGTCCACTTGGCCTCAGACACTCCTGAGACTTCTTGGAAGGTAGGCCCTGCCAAGACGGTGGAGGCGGTCTCGGTGGAGGACCTCCACTTGGAGGGGGTGGGCGTGAGGGAGGAGGCTTCTTAGTGCTCGCTACAATGTCTGGTTCCGATGTGAATTGCCGTGGGGGTTTCAGAGGCCCAGAGGAGTCAGAGTCAGCCAGCCTGTCTGTGAACGGGACCTGGTCCAAGATATCTGCAGGTCTCTGCTCCTGCTCCCCTACTGCCGCCACAGCACCCCCCTCAGACTGACTCTGTCCAACAGTGCTGGTGATGTCTGGGGGCTGGACACCTTCTTGTGACCCAACTAATGGCCCTGGGAGATCTGGGGGTTCAGGGGTAGGTATAGAGCATGCTCCGTTTGTTGCTGCAATTTCCGATTCTTCCTCTGGCCTCTCGACAAGCTGAGGTTTGAGAGCTGACACTGCAAACTCCACAGGAACTTCCTGAGCATTATTCCCTTCCTTGGGCTCCGGTTCTGCTCTTACATCAACATGTAGCTGATCTAACAGCTGAGCCACTTCACCAACACTTCCCTTTTGACTCTCCTCAATGATGCTATCAATGATCTATGAGGAAGAGGAAAACAAACTATTATACACCAACTATGATGCAAGTTCCTAATGTCCAGCTCAACTACAACAGAAATATGTTATTGCCTGTGCTGTATATGTACCTTTTCTTATATTCCTGTCACTGTAGTTAACACGAAACAAAGGCTCACAGCTAAAGTGATACGCACATTAAAATCTAGATGGTACAGCAAACGTGGCACTGCACGATATGCCATTTCTAAAACATACCATCATAGATATTAAATTTGACATTTATGTGATCCACACATTAACTTACACCTTTTATATACAAAATAGAAATATGAGAATATGATGAAAATCCGATATTTTGAGATATTTTCTCTTTCAATTGTATCAGTCATCTTGTGTGCCATAATAGAGAAAACCATACCAGTAGGGAATCATCTTGCTGAGTCTCAGATGCGGCAACTCCGCAGCCCACATCTTGTGCAGCGTTTACTGATCTCTGTGAAAGCTGTTCACACAACAATAAAAAAGAAATTTGTTTTTTGGACACAGGAAATAACAAGAGTCACATGCAAGTATCAACTGACATCAAGCCTCATCAAAAACATCCAGACTATTGGTACCCATACAAAAATACATGTTTAATGAGCACATTTCTTTAAAATTTCCGTCATCCAGCTCATTTTAATCTGCCTTTATCATTTGCTGTAGATTGCTTGTTATGAGGGTGAACTCTGATGCAACTTCCTTTTGCTGCCAAATCAATGTTTTCAGTAAACCTTGCTGATTTGAGGTGCAGGGCTAATGCTGGCATGTGAGCAAGGTTCACTCCAAGGTACATTCCAAATGAGTTCAGTATTGTGTTGCAGTTAAAGCAGTTGTTGGCAGTCTCTTGTTGGCATGCATACTTTCATTTTCAGTTGTAACTGTCTGCGTGGGAAAGGCAGGCAAAGCAACATGCCCAGATGATTCATTTACATTTAATTTTCTAGCTGTCAGGAAGGAGGCACCAGCCAGCCTCTGTAGGAGACCATAGATCATAGCAAAGGGTTGAATATTACTATTACATTACTAAACAGGCTGTGTTGTTTCACACAGTGTACACAGGTCTTACTTAAAGGTAATTTAAGGTAGGCTCAACGTCAATGAGAACACCTATAAAACATTGCAATCACCTCTAGATAGTTACCATTAAACACTGTGTTAGAACAGTATACTGTTTTAATAGGATTCAGGTCCAATAGCCACTGGTACCTGAATCTGGTAAAATACCCAGATTCATTAGGGTCCAAGTCTGACAAACTCTCTTTTATAAGTAGCAAAAGCAAAGTATTAAACAAACAGGTAGTCAATTAGCTAAATAACCACTAACATTCAGATACAATCTATCTGGCAAAAATAACTAGAAACCAACTACCTCAATAGATTCAATATGATCAAATTGAATTGAACTCCAGCCCTATGTATTAAATACTTCCACTTCATTGTCATGCCTTGGTAACATTAAAACCAAGCAAGAATAAGCATTCCAATGGCGAGTCAGCAGATACTGTCTTGTTTCAACAGTGACTGGCTTTAGACAAACATACCTGAGGTGAAGGAATGACAAATCTTGCAGGTGACCTAAAAATCCCAAAAGAAAACAGTTCAGAAATACAACGAAAGTCAATATCTAAAATACAACATCCTAAAACAAATCTAATTGGAAACCAAATTTGTTATTTTATCTTTCTTTCCCCCTGAATTTGTCACAAAATGAAATACAATACGCTGATTTTCAGAACAAAACTATCTGGACGTGGTTACTAATGAATGCTTGAGTCTGAAAGCAAGACTAAAACAGAGATGGTATTTGATTCAGTGATGTGCTGAATGTTGTTTAGTAAATATAACGTGGTCAGTAATATAAAGGCAACCAGATACTGTCAAAATGTCCAGATATTGGGTTCTAAAAAGCTCAAATTACTTACATGATTAAGACCATGCATGTGATATTAACTGACTAATGTACTGCGTGGATATTGACAGAGTGAGCCACTTGCCATAATGTAAAACAGACATAAGAAAGTCCAAGAGGCAGGGTAATAGTTTAATCATGGTGTAATTTAGTTAAATCCATCATAAACTGGTAGTATTCCCAAACATTATTTTGACAACATGATCATGTTTCCTGGTTAAACTTCAGTCGTTGTGCCCACCAGACAAAACCTCATGCACCCACAATGACAGGTCAGAAATATATTTTTGGTGTTATAACAAACTACATTTTTAAATGGAAGCTGTCAATTTGATCTCAGGAATAACATCATGTGACCTGTGTGTTGGGACACTGTCCCTGCACGAAAATCAAACAGCTGGTGACACTATACAACGCATATTAATGGTTAAACTACTAAACTGACTGGACTGTAATGTGCACCTGACTAGAGACTTGTCTCTGAAGCAGCTCAGTTAATGTTGTCTATAAAAGAATGAGCATTTTGCTAATTTAACGTTAGCTGTTATTACCAAGCTGGATACTGATACAAAATGATACAACAAGCAGAAAAACGTGTGCATCAGTGACTCTGATCTAACGTAACATTATCAAAATGTGTTTCCTTACACTTTTGGAGATGGAGTAAAATTAACGTCCTCTGGAGCATCATAGAATTCCTCGGTGTCACTTGTATCTGACGCCATGCTAACATGAATTTAGCTCGCTAGCTAGTGAAAGTTAGTAGCCAGGCAGCTGTCTGAAAGCCTAACCTGCGAATGAAGTGTTACACACATGCGCCTCTCTCTATATATACTGCCTTCTCGATATTTATGTTATAATTTAAACGACTTTGGCCCGGGCGTCGTCAAACAACCACTTTCCTGTCCCACGTCACGTCATAACGTTACAGTATGCTAGTCAAATGCTAGGCTAACAAATGTAATCTTGTCGTACGATTGACCAACGCCTACCGCTAACTAGCTTTCTAGTCTCTTTTTAATCTGTCTAGTTCACAGCACAGTATTTTTCACGAAGGAAGACACCAAAAGACGCGTTTTTACAACAGCATGTACTTCAGGTGTCAAGCTAACGAAGCAAGTGAACCGCGTCATAAACAAATCAGTAAACACAAAAAACTACATCTTAGCGAGGTGAGTCAAAGGGCGGGGCAGAGGCGGGCTCTTCTTCTACGTCCCTGTTATGACAGTTATCATTTCGATACACTGCCGCCCACTACTGGACTAATCGAAGAACAGCAAGCAAGAACATAGAAAAAACAGGGATGGGCTGTCGTGATATGGGATATTGAGTACAGAGTATTATTAGGGAGGCTTTCGTTATCTCCCAAAGAATACAACAGTATTTTTTTTTCAAAGGCTGTCAAAACATCAACCAAGGATGAGCAGCTAATCACTGAAAACAGTGCACCTCAGGAGGCTCACTGATACTGGATTTGTGAGGCAGACATATAGATATAGATATATAGATCAAAAAACAACATTTACAATGCACAAACAAAATACTTATTAAACACATAACATAAAACTACATAAAACACGTGTTTTACAAGAATGTCTTGAATTTATGGCTGGATGTGTAGGCTACCTTTTACAGTATAAAATAATCACCTTGTCAGTGCTCTCTGATGGGCAATCTATGTCATATCAACACTGTTTCTAAATATATAATTGATGACATTTCTGCAGTGCAATTTCTTGTTTCTTATTGGCTGACGTACACATCTTTGTAGATCATTCTGTGATGTGCTAAAACTGGCCAGTAACATCAATCAGGCTGATTTAATGGTCTGTCTCCCTTGACCAGTAGATGGAAGAAAGGCCTTCCTACATCTTATCCATCAATCCTAAACTATATATCTATGTATCCATCTTTTCATTATTTATGTATTAATTACCATACCCTCATTACTCTACTCATATCCTCTACTCTATACCTCACAACCCTGCTGAAACACTGCTGTTGGGGCCCTTCCTTATGTTCATTTTTCTTCCTTGATTTTTCCTCGATCTTTCACTGCTCATGTATCAATATTTATTAAACACTGCCTCCTTTCCTGCCAGGCTGAAATGGTTCGTGTTACATTAAATATTCTCATATCTTTCAGGCTATCCTTTTTAAAATCTCTGCATACTTAATAATATAATGCTTTATTCTGCCCTGTATTGTGTATCAGTTGAATGCTTCTTCAACTACCAGTGCAACTCATGAGGTGAGAATTGGTTTGTAAAACATGCACATAAATTAGCACCTGCAGGTCCTTCACACGTGATGAAGGCAGCCAATAGTTCAGCAAAATTACCATTGAATTTGATCTGTTCCAAAGCACTCCTTGGTCCAGATCAATTAATCAATTGATTAGCAATGCAATGCATTGCAATTAGCAATAACTAATTATTTGAGAGGACAAAAGGAGGAGGTGGTAGAGGAGTGATTATTGAAGGAGCCTCAGTGCATTTTAATGAATGCATACATTATTTTGTTTTGGTCATGTTGTAATTAGATATTGGAGTTGCATTAATGCTATCAAGCATGGATCAGATATTAACAATAAAACCACTGGCGTGCTTTAAGCTATCAACATCTAATTATCCTCAAACACATTTTAAGGTTGGTAACTACAGCCAAAACTTAAAGTGTGTTTTGCATCATAAGTTGCTTTTTAATGGGCTTTTGTGATGAACAATTGACTTAGGGTTGATCTATCTTTTCTTCATCTCTCAAAAAAGTAAACCTATCCAATAACAACAATGTGCTAAAATGTAATGGCTGTCAATTGTCTAATGATCTTGGAGCTTCTGAGAGAAATATCAGGTATTAAGCATTTGTTCTGTACCCTAAAACAGTTTTGCCGTTTTTGTGAGTCCAATACGAGGCTTAGAAATCTGAAAGATAACCCTTGAATTGGTGGTGCGTATTGTAGCGTGGCTTCAGTCATTTATGTTTAGTTAAGTGGAGCCCGACAAATCTGTGTATTGAGACATATGTATCTACATCAGGTTGCACATTTGAGGAGCAAATGTAGGATTTTCTGCTTTATGACAATGTGAGGTGCAGAACACAAACTGTGTCACACCTTTTGCTTGTGACTTTAAAGCTGCAATAGTTTTATATAAACAATGGATCAAATGACTAAGCAATGTGAAAGGCGTCACTTTTGATCATGGAACCCACAGAGATTTATAAAGTAGAGCTCTATGGAGCTGTCACGCCTATTTTAAATTATTGGTTTGCGCTACATTTAGCTTGTTTTCCTTCATTGAGGAAGTGTCTGAGTGTGGAGATAAGGAGGACTGACCTCTGAGAGAGACCATACTAATATTAAATGATCTGCTTTGGCATACTGTACTTTATTATGGTCATGCAAATGAACCTGAATTTGAGAAAACAATAAAAACATTATTGTATACACTTGATGTATAATAGTGATAATAGTAAGGGAGTTATTATGCAAATATAAATATTAAACAATAATCTTTGACAATTGCTATGTATATTTTTAGCAATATAGGCAGGTTGACCACAATGTAGCCAGCAACAACAGACACTGCATCTCTGCTGTTACTGTAAAAACGAATATCCATTTTTGAAGAATAGCTTCTCATTACCTCATCTAGAAATTTCTACTTCAACAATATTTAATCCAAAAATACATACTTCTGCTTTTGTGAGAATTACCACGTGCCACACGCTTTAACAACACTGTGTCCTTTCTAAAGTGAGTGATATTTTCTTTAAGTTAATACTTGCAACAGGGAGCCGAAAGTTTTCCTACAGCTGGGCGTTTCGAGGACATACTCTAAGTTACCATAATGAATCGTTTTGGGGCAAAGTAATATAGATATTTGAGCCAGAATACAAATGCTTCAAAGAAAGACGACTCCTCTTTAGAACCACTTTATTTAGTAACGGAAGTTTTGAGCCAATGAGAAAAGATTGCCATACTCTTTCACCAATGGAAAGTTTGGATGCTCCTGCTCGCCTAGTAAGCGACAACTCCATTGGATAAAACAAGGAAGGCGGCTCCAGTGGTATAAGTGGATTTGAGGGCTTGGAAGGAAAACAAGGACGCTAGTTAACGTTATCTCGTCGTTGAAGGTATGGAATCTGCTATTTAAAAGTTTACAGAGTCTATTTAAGATACATACTGCGATTGAAATATCATACATAGTATATTAAGCTCAACAAATACAAGGCTGACAGTTTGTCACAGCCATTTGTTGGTGGTGGCAAACCAACCAACCAGCCAGACTAACTAATAACTAACCCAACTAACTCATGTTGAGACCCCGGTCGTTTACGCTGTCGTTAGTTGAGCTAACATAGCTAGCGGACAATGGTTAACAACAACCAACTTGACAGCCATATACCCGACTGTCCTGATATGACGTTATCTCAAGCTAGCCAATGTTAACGTTAAAGGGTTAGCTTGGCTAGTTAGCCATAGCTTGCTCCCACTGGAGATGTAAGGTCTGTGTTGAGGCAACATGGCCAGAAATCTAGCAGAGCTCCCATCTGACAGCGTTGCCTCTTGTGACATTATACGTGTCAAATCCGGCTAAATCAACACTAACATTTTAAGTGAACGATAGCCTAAAGCCTATGCTAGCAAGACAGCATCCTCGCCGTGGATTTAGTTTCTCCCAACAAGTATCCCTGTGAGCTTTAAAAGGACTAAGTTAACCTCTCCGACTTCGTGTGTGTCTGAGAGCTCAGAGGCAAACTGTCAACTCCATCCGTTTTGAGTCACTTTAAGGTGTTACCACAAAAGGAACCAAGCACCAACTATTAGGGAAACTTTACAGCATCCACATTGACGTGTGTGCCAGTTTCCATTCTTTAAAAAATCGAGATCAATGTCAGTGCACCCTTTATTTTGTACAGAATGTTAGCTGAATTTCACAATACGAAGAAGATATTTCTGTCAAGTAACACATAAGGCAGATATTTTTAGCTTCAATTAGCCTAGTTCTGTGTAAAGCAACAAGTTAGAAATATGGTGCAACTGTCACATTTCAGCAGGGAATGGGTCAAGAAACGCCCATGAATCTTGCTATCAACTTCTGTAGGACATTTTACATCTAAAATTAATATGAATGCAAATATATTCACATTACTATGAATTATCCTACTCTCATAAGTAATGAGGCCACATGCTGTAAGTGAGTTAAAGCCTGTCAAACACACAAATGTTTGACATAAAATATTGCCTACATAAGATAAGGATAAACTTGAAAGCAACATTTTTATATTTACTGGTAACTACCATTATTTGGCTTATTCAGACAATTTTGAAACTTTTTAAGTGTGCATGACGATGGTAGGCATTTCTTTGTCCATCTCAGTTGCAGAAAATCTGTATTTAGATTAGTGTATTACATCTTAAAAGTGTGTGTGACTGAAAGACTGTTACTGTTACTTGTGATCTGTAATACAATGATGATTGTTTTCTATGTGTCTTTTGGAGATAAAGTATCAGATTCAGAAAACCTACATGCATGGGAAATTGTATAAAAAATGTTTCCCAATTACAAAACTGAGATATTGTCACCATTAGGCAAAAAAAATGTATCTAGAATAGTGTGTAGACTGCAGAACATAAACAAGTAAGTTCAGTTATAAGTGCTGATGTAAAACTAATTTGCTGAATCAAAACCCACCTACATGTAACAACTTCTTCCTGTTTTTCTTGGCTTAGATTGCACGTTTGGTTTTTTGGAAGAAAGCCTTAATACAAATGTTGAAAGCACCTTGTTCTGTTTTTTGAGGTGTGGTTTTGGCGAGGGTATGGAGCACCCTGTACACAGAGGGGATACGATGCCCATTGGACTGCATGACAGGTAATGCGCAATGTCTCATATTCCATTATTTCGTTAACCTCTGTGAATATGTGTATTGATTCACATTCAATGGAACACATTTCACTTTTTAGCTCACAAACCTTGCCAGAAATCCAGAAGCCTTAAACAGACAGTATTAGCTGTCTTGAAAACGTTTAATATTTTCTTTTCACTGCTTTAACATTAATAATTGCCACCAGGCAAAATTACTTATTTAAAAATAGCAACTTTTGCTTGGTTTAATTCTTTTCAACCATATACAGTTCAATAGTTATCAGTCCCGGCTCGGAAATATCTTCCACCTTGAATTGACGAGTTAATCAGGTAATCCCTGATTAGATTCTAAGAAAGAATAGCTGTGGTGCTCAATCAACATAATCGAGAACCACTGCTAAGAGTCTTACCAGAGTGTGACCTGATGACTTGAAAGATGTGTGTTTCTACTACATTGAATCACCTCTGGCAGCTTTCTCAATCTTTTTAAGAACTGTCCATATCTATAAGTCAAATATCATGGATGTTTAATAGCAACAGTCACTTTGCATAACACAACCTGTGGTGGATCATGTACTTTGTTCTCAACTTCCAATGCAAGGTTAGTTAGTAGCATTAACATATCAAGATTACTACAGACAACACAATGCCTTTTGACGTGATCAAAAAGGCATTAAAGGGATGTATGTAAAAGCATTTTGTTTCTTTACAGTTTCCTATCTTTAGCTAATATGAAGCCTATGACTTCCAGTATGAGAAATGACAGATGGGGTGTGCAAGTTTTTATTGACTTGGCTACAGAAGGCTATTAGTGTGACTGTGAAGAAGCTGCAGAAAGAGCTGAAAGTAAGACAAATGGAGAAGATGCAGAAACCCTGGTTTAATTCTATATAATTTCTTCTCCAATGAGCAGGGGTGCGTATCTCACATTAGGAACATGTTACGCGTTCCTTCAACAGAAATCTTTATTACTTTCATGTCAGCCACGATTGAGCACGCCCAAACACATGAATGTCAGGAAGAAATATACTTTGGGCTTATACCACATTATAAAAACAACCTTCTCTGTGCTTCTTGCAGAGGTTCCTTATTTCTGGAACTCAACTGTTTCACTGGAACATAGCTTTCTTTAGTAAACAGTGACTGGTGTGTTTATTTGGTGATTACTCTGCATTAAATAAGCAAGAGAAAAAATAAGTCCGCTGTTATTTTTGGAACATTGCTCAATTTTCTTTTTACATCAATGATGGAAGACAAACATTATCACGTGTCAATGTTGGAAATCACATGTGACCATTTTGAAAGTCAAATATTTTCACAGTAGGATACCTGAACATTGCTAATATATTTTTTTATATTTAATTTATTAACATTTTAGAAGCTGCAACCAGATAATTATTTTGTCATTTTCCTTAAAAATGACGTAAGCTAAGCTTTGGATTTTTGCGAAATTATTATATTGTATTGTAATAGTATTTAGCCATGTAGTTCAAGACACGGATGCTTGCCAGTTGAAGCATAGCCTGCTTGAACATTATGAGTAAAGATATAAAAGATTAGATGTCATATTTACTGACTTGCATACCTTACTGTAAAGAGTACAAAATCTATGTTGAAATACTAGGGAAAGGAGCTTGCCTGAGTTACTGTGTGTGTGTTGATCCAGTCTGTTGGCAAAAGATTCACCTTTACTTGTGAACAGAATTGTGACTGTGTGGAGGTGGATGAGACACTACACCAACTGGATGGGCAGTTATGGAACACAATTTTCAGTGTAAAGTACTGTAATTAATGAGTGCAGACTGTCTATCCACAGCATAAGCTGTCAGTAACGGATACTAGCATAACCTGTTGGCTAGTTTAAATGAATCAGGGCATCAGTTGTCCCTCAGTTTATTGCTCTTTGTTTACTCTTATACAACGTATAATCATTATTATTAACAGGGTTAAAGTTCCCTGCATTCCTTTTAAAATTAATATCTTCACAATTGAAATGTGCAGGATTATTGCAGTGCTACCACAGGCAGTATTTGAAACAGCCGTCTTTACAGGGGCTTGCAATTTTGGGAGGAGAGTAATATAGCAGAACTGAGGGTAACAGGTGTAGCGCTGAGCTCTTAGGCTTCGACAGAAGAGACGGCATGACTGCCACCCTTGCAGTAGAGGCAAGGTCATTCTGCCATTTACAGTATAAACTGTGAGGGAGTGTGGTCGATGCCAGAAAGTGTGATGACAAGGTTGTTATGATGATGGAGCCTCAGGTGGTAGAAGAAGACGGGGACAGGGTCATGACCAATATGTAAAGAATGTAGCTTCCCCAGGGGCCTTTTAAACCAACTCTGTGCTTTTGAAAGTTATACAAACAACAGCATAAGCTAGTAATTTAGCCTACTAATAATCAGCTGGTTGTTTTTTTTTTTCTTTTTAAATATGTTTTCCATAATGCTATAGGAGTCTGGTTTAAAGTTGATGGTTAAGTGACCAACGGCACTGCAGCCACCATGGTATGGTTTGGGTGGGGTTGGTATTGGAGGACGGATGTATGTCATATGCAGAAATATCCCCTGCAGACTGGGCATTTCACATGTACACATATGCAACTTTTTATATACACTGTTACACCATGTGAATGATTGGGGCAGACAGGGTGTTGAACACAGACTGCTAGGTGCTTTCATATGGTTTAAAGCTTAACATCTACCCAAGACAACTTTGTATATTTTATTTATTATTACGAATTACATCAGAAGTGGCTGTTTCTTAATCTCTTGCACAATAATCCAACAACTTTAATTGATTTGATAAACGTGGGGCACGACGATAGGCATGACGCCGTATGTTTTCAGTGAGATAAGAATTTTTTTTCTCAATTTCTGGTTCCCACATTAGGTACAGCGCTGCACCCTCTCATCTGCTAAAACCTGTTTAATGTGTTTTACACTGATTTTTACACAAGGGGTTTTAATATGAAAGTTGAAGTGGTGGCACCCTGGTGGTCAAGGGGTTAAAGTGACAGTGTACTCCATCAGAAGGGCTTGTCAGAAGGTCAAATAGCTTCGGAAACCTTCTTTCCTTTAAAGAATTTCCAACGTCAGAAGTTGGGTGGCTGTGTCTGACACTTTTGGTGGATTTCCAAAACCGACAATCTGACATTCACACCCACTTCATGTAGTGATTGGCCAGCTGTGCGGGGGTGAGAAAGTATGCATTGTTTGAACCTTTCTTTTGAGCTCTTTCTTTTTCTTTTTAAATTTTTATTTCTGTCACTTTTCATGTCGACAACTGAACACATCACTGTGAAATCCTCCCAGGAGGGCTGTCTGAAAATGTGTACCTTTTTATCCCCATATTTTAATGATTATTGTGGCTTGTTCATCTCAGTGATGGCCGACTAGTACCAACACTTTTGCCGTTGTGTCGTATGAACTCTTCAATTCATTTTTGTCATTACCTGGCGTTAAGGTGCCATGAACTGCAACAGCCCCTGTGTGCGTCTAGCACTTTTTTTGCATGTCACCCCTAGTTTCCTTTTGCCTACCTTCACCTACACATACCACTTCACTTCAACTACCAAGTAAAGTTGGAGACTTGATTATACCTCTGCATGGCTGCAAGGTTTTTACTGTGAATGAATAGCAGGACGTGTTAGTTAGACCATTGCTTAATAACATTTTTTGGTCATTTGTCAATGGATTCGTCACTGACCCTCCTTTTTGTTAAGGTCAGATACTTTCTTAAATTTTTATTCATGCTCATCATATATTGCCCTGCCCTGCACAGGCTATCAAGCTCAGTAAAGGCTTAAGTCCTGTGTGAAGATTACTGACATCATCACAGCTTTAAGTAGCTTGCACAATGAATTATACTGAGGTGGAAAGTTTAAAATGTAGTTTTATAAAAATATATAAATGCTGTTTGTAGTTGTGTTTTTCTTTGTTGGTGGCTTCAGGCACCATGCTGGTTGGCTTGCTGTTAGCCTAGAATGGTAGCTGATTGGTTGTTGCTTGGTGGGTCGAGCAGCATGCTGTGACAGCTACAGGCTAATTAGTTTACATGTACATTACATTACATTTAGGCATTCAGCAGACGCTTTTTCCAAACTCTGGGGTCCCCAGACGTGAGCAGTGTCGTTGGACCAACTCAATGAAACCTCAGTTATTGGGTGAAGGTGCCCACCAGATAATCCTGACTCTTAGACTCACACACAGATTCATATTGATGCCATTTTCCTTGGCCAAGGGACATGGTTCAGATAAAAAAACTAGTGCCTATTGGTAAGTCTAGTGGCACCAGACATCCAGTGATCATGGTTGGACAACTGAGCGAGCCGTGGCATTCACACAAAGTTGCCATTCAAGCCAGTTGGCCGCCACTATAGTTTAGCCTAAGTAGATAAGGCATAAGACTGGGTCAAGCTGCCGAGTATCTGCTTTTTGCTTAAGGCAGCTTAAAGGTAAGTTAGGTCAGGGCTAGAGAGTGGAGAGGGCCCAGTACATTTATGACGGCACAGCCTGATATCCACTGAAGAGCCTAATTACAGGCTTCAATAGAGCTGCTCACCCAACTTTTGTCACATTCTGCTCTGTATTGATGACTGACAATTTTGTTCTATAAAAATGATTAGCTTTAAAACTGTGGAGAATTGGTGAGTTGGTATTGGTATGGTCTTTAAGTAGCCTATGCGTCTGTGTGTGTTAGTCCACCTTTATTGCTTCACATTGAATGCACTAGGACTGACTATGGCTGGCTGCACACACACGAATGCTCATGTCTGTTTTGTTTAACCAAAGTACACAACACAGCCGTGTCCAAAAATGATGTGTGAAAAAAAGCGTGTATATCAATTTGTGAGCATGTTTCCTTAATTATCGGTTAATGCTCCTTCTTGGCTCTCCAAGGCTTAAAACTTGGAGAGCCATGGTGAGAAAACCTCCAGTTTTATCTTGTAGCTTTTATTTTAGCATTACCTCTGCCTGAAGTCTCATTTTGAATTCCACAAAATCACATATTAAACCCTAGAGGATAGCAAATATATTTGGTTCAAAGTAATTGAATTTAATGAATCCATAATAGTTTTTTTTTTTTTTTTTTTCTCTTTCTCCGAGTCCTTCATCTCCCTCTTGATTCTTTCCATAAACCCAGAACTGTAATCACAACTATTTTAACAAGGGGGCACTGTTGCTTAGCCACTGGGCTATTCACAAACCCTGAAAGGGTGATGGGAAGGCAGGGCTTCTACCCCCCTCCTACCACGAGACAACCGTGAATGCAGCAGGGCAAATAGTCGTTGTGGATGCAATCTATTGGCTTCTCAGTGCTGCCGCTAAAGTCACAACCCTGACTGTAGCTCGCACTGCCTCTACCAGTGTATTTCTGTATCTGCTGCCGCCGCTGCTCTCCCTCCCCCTTAAATGGTGTGGGCAGAGTGGGATGGAAGACTGCATTGGAAACCTTTTCATGGAAATGGTCTTTGCTGTTGGTATTGCTGTAGCACCATTCTGGTGACAACAACATGCCGTTAAAATGGAAAAGCGGTTCTCCTGTCAGCTGGAAATTCCCAGTGCCAGTTCTTAAGACATCCAGGTCCTCACCCCTTTCGCCTGCCTACATGTGAGTAAGAGCTAAATAGCATTCACATTATTATAATGTGTCATTGTATATGGAAATGCATTTGTATGCTTTTCAGTTTTAGATTTTATTGTCAATTACTGTGATACCATAATTTCTTTTTTGTAGCAGCCTTAATTAGGCAGAATGTGATTGAGCCTTTCAGTGTGTGTGAAGAGATTTGCCTTGTCCAACATGCATTTTATGGTTCGCTGGCAGAATGCTCTGCTCTTGTGCAGAAAGACTTATTTTGCCGTTAGTCTGGACATGGCAAGCACCACATCCCGGCTCTTGCTCTCTCCCTGTGGCTGTGTTTATTTGGGAACAGGGACTGAGCAGCTTGGGAGGAGCCTGCCTTTGTCAGGATGTCTGGCGTGCCCTGGTTTAGAAGCTATTGTCATCCGCTACTGTTCAGGAGGGGGGAAGGGTAGAATGGAAGTGCTTCTCTCAGCCTCTCGCCATCCTCTCTCCTTACCCCTTTTCCTTGGCTCTACTGAAACGGACAAGTGTCTTGTTTGACTTTTGAACAGTAACATGGCTTTGGCCTTCAGGGAGTGAGAACCAAAATCTTGAAAAAAATCAACAAAACAGTTTCCATAGCTAGCTGGTAGCCTTAAGGTAAATCGTAGGCTAACAAGGCTTACTTGGACAGATTTTTTTCTAAATTGGATTTATGTAGTCTACATTTATCATGCAGCTTTACTCATAACCGTTAAGTGTGTAATTTTGCTAGTTTTACAGAATTTTAATTTTGAAGCTTACTGCATGACAGCACGAGAAAGCTAGGCTCAGACATCTGGTACCTTTTTTAATGTCCTCAGTGAAACGGCTGACATCTGCAAAATGGCTAATTCTAAATGTCCACATATCTCGGTACATTTACCCCTTACTTCCCAAGTAGACGTTACGAAAGTCTTGACTAAGTGGTGTCACTTGGTATGCCCTGTACAAAATGACATGATGAATGCTTCGGTATTGGCACTATTAACTTGGTAATTATGGTTTTAACCAGAGTAGTTTAGCTGGAACACCCTGTTTTTACACACACGCTCAAAACCTGGAAGCTGTACAGTTCAAACACTCTTATCTGTAGGCCACTGAGCAGCTCTGGAACAGTTGGGGAGGTTAAGGGCCTTGCTCAAGGGCACCTTAGTGGTTTAGCAATTGAGGGGCAAGCACTGGGTTTTCACTTCTCCACCCAGAGCTGTCCAGACAGTCTGCAGAGGCCACCTTCTTTTAGCCTCATTGCTAACACCGTGTGGCATATGATCTGTAATTGATTGGTCAAAAATATGTTGTAGAATATAATTTAGGGGAGTAAGTTGCTAACTGTGAACTGAAATCTCTATGCAAATCTTTACTCTTCGGACTGCAGATATGTTGACTGATGGTGGTGATTGTGGACAATAGATGCAAACAAACGTATTTCCTGCTGGTAAATATTTTTGATTGTCACCTCATCTGTGGAGATATATTTTTCTGTAGTTCTGTATTCGTTTTCATTACTTATTTAAATATCCTCTAGTATTTCTGTAGCAAGACATATAGTCAGCAAATAGTCATAGCCCAGCCATGTGCTGTACATTTCTGTGTGGTATACTCAAATACATTACGTCTCAGGATATTTGATCTTGATAGAGCATCTTTTTTTCTTCACCTGTTTTATTTTAGCCAAGTGGCTGATTATTTTAAAACTTTTCATTTCTTTAAATAAATCATGCGGTTTTAGTGTGTTAAGAGTGACATAAGTACTGTTTATTATCGGTAAGTGCTGATTTCTCCTCCTGCTACAGCATTAATCAAGACCTTATCAGAGACTTTATGTTTTTAGTTTACTTTCAACACTTGACATTGTATAAAAGCAAGAGGATCTTCTCATCACTGTGTCAGCATGTCCCTTTGAGGACTATGACCGTCAATGAAAGTACAAGGACAAGACTGCAAGTGTACTTAAGTGCTGCGGACGGCGCTTGCATGTCTTCATAGGAGATTGTGTGCACACACTGGCAAGTGAAACATATTTAAGCCTCGAGGCTCCACCTTACTCTGGTGGTGTGCTCCACCACACCACACAACTTACTATTTTGAACGTGTATATTGTAAGCTGTGTTTTGAGGCAGGCAGATATTGGGCCCCCAATTATAGGTTACTCTGTGGTCAGGGAGAAGTCACTCTTTATATGCCCTTTGAGTGGTGCCTCCGTCTGTTTGGCTTTAGAGACATTTTTAACTTGGTATGCTGTGAGGGTGATCTTTTATATATGTATCCAAAGCAGCAGAATGATGGAGGACACAGGAAAGAGAGTTTTGGAATATGTGACGTGCATGATGTATAAAGAATTAAGATTTGTTTGCACAAAGTGCGTGCCTGCTTTGAAACCACCCTAATCTATATATAGACTGGTGAACTGCCTGTGGTGCAGATTTCATGCTAGCAATGTATTGTTAAGGTTCACTGCGAGTATGGCCCATGGAATAATCTTCAGCTCACTAAAACGTCATTGAGTTTGTCTTTCATTTCACAAAAAGTCCTTGAAATGAATGCCATCCCTCATTTTCCAGTGGTTCAGTACTAAGCACTTAATATGTGTGTCTGCTGTCTTTAGTAATCACCTCTTGGAGGCGTCATGGCGAGCCAGCAGCCTTAACTGCAGCAGAGCCTGTTCGTTTGCAGTCAGAGACCTTTGGCACATGTCATACCCCTTTTCTCCCTCCCCATGTTCCCTGTCACTCTTTGTCAACAATCTCATTAAGGCAAAGTGCTAGAAAATCAATCCCCACAACTAAGATCTAAAAAAGAAATCGCATCTTGCACATTTTGACCTTCGGATTTTGCTTTACCACATCAGAGTCTAAAAGTGATTTATCTGCTGCTGTCCCTTGGTTCTACTGATCCATATTTTGTTTGTTTGAAAGAAATGCACCATTTTTAAAAATACCACCTCCTCTAAACAAACTGGCTGCTCGTAAAATGAAGACATAAAATGGAGGACTTTACTCAAAGCCACCTAGTATTTAGAAATGTCTTTAGTGTTAGTGTTAAGACTGTAGTTAAAGCCAGTGTGACCAGATTAACCTGCACACAGACTGCACAGCTATAGGTAAAACGCAAGCTTTGAAAGTCTGTTTTAACAGATTTTTGCGACTGTAGATGCTTCACATGTCTCATGTGGCTGTCAGATCCTCCTGCTGCTGCGGAGTCCCCCATGCTACTGCTATGAGAGGAGATTTGCAGTCTCTGAGGTAAATGACTTATTCGTTTACAGAAGTGTCTTTAAAACCTACTTCATTACCAACCTAGATTAATTTGGTCGATCAACGGAACAGTTCATCTATTCTCAAATAATCAGAACATAGTTGATTTGACAGCTGACATTAAACTGAAAAGAATCTGGGTTTGTGCTGGAGGATTTTCATTTACTTCCACTGTCAAGACATTTTTCATGGTTAAAAATGCATAACCATGAGGGTGAGACCCTCGAATTATACTCGAGGGTCTCACCAGATATATCACCTTGCGATTTATGTGTTAATTGGTCTGATATGCCAGCAGAGATGTTAAAACTACAAGGCTCTTCTTAGCCACCGTACTGTAAGGCTGTACTCTAAAATGCAAAACTACAATTAGATCACAAATCCACACATTATGTTGAGATACCAGCACCTCCTTTTTAAAGAAAAAGCACGCATTATATGGATACATGGATACAGGATAAAGGTCTTTTGGGGCTGTTGTAAAAACCTGTTCCACATCAGCTCAAACGTAGCTAAACTGAAACACCCTGCTTTTAAATGAAGACGTTACAAGTGATAGTGTGCTCTCTAAATGTCTGGCTAGATCACAGTGATGTGAAACCACATATGATCGTTTTTATAAAACATTTTAAATGAGCTTGCTTTATTGTTTGCTTGAAAACCACGTAGCTAATATTGAGAGCCCCCTTCCACAGTGCAACAGCTGCCAGTGTTTTTGAACAAGGCCAGTAATGTTATCATGGTTTTGATTATTCATTTGTCCATTTTCACGTGCACACACACACAACACAGCAGTCCGAGGTAAACCTGAGACTCAGCTGCTGGAAAATTTCAAACGTTTAGAGAATCGTGGTGGAGCTTTTAATTTACCTGCCCTTTTGGAATGGACATTAAGTTCTTGACTTGTGGCCATTTTGTACAAAATGCAATAGCCGCCCAGGGATCATTTATTTTCATTGAAAGGCCGTAGGGAAGGCGCAGGCAGTCTGGCTGGCAGAGAATCAAGTGAGTTCAGTCAGGTGAAACTGTCATGTCTTTGCTCACACACGCGCACACACACACACACACACACACACCAACACAAGCACACACATTTGCCTTCTCAAAGGTAAAATGGTGTGTAGTTGGATAGAGTTTAACCAGTCAGTGGATGTCTTTTGTGTCTGACGAAAATAAAACAATAAAACCTGAAGCATTGCAGAAACTTGATTTACCTTCCTCATCAGATGCATCCCATCAGATTCACTGCGCTCCTGTCTAGATGTCAGAACACGGTGTAGAGTAAGAAAGAGACCCTGTCAGAACCCCAAAATAAATAGTGTGCCGTGTAAAATTAACAATGGTGCCCTTTAAAATACCCACAGGGCAACTGGACAAATCTCTTACTGTAAGAGATCATTTGGCCCAAAAAAATCTGCTATTGCAGGTTTAAAGACTGGATCGGAAAAAATGAATCTGTATCCAGTCTACATTCCCAAAACTCTTATCTAAGTAGATCATTCTGAATCCTGACCCTATCAGCGGGTCACTTCAGAGCTCTTTGCCAGTTCCATCTTTTTATACTTTGTGGCATGCTTTTTCACAGAGGCGCATGGTTTCTTCCACTCATTCCCTCCAGATTATACCTTTTTGCTCGGCTCACATAGTTGCATATTGTGAATTCGGAGGATGTAATTGGCCACAAATTATGGAAGGTGAACCACCCCAGGACTTCAGGGGAATTAAATAAATGAATATGAATAACTGATGGCCCATCATATATATACATACATACATACATACATACATACATACATACATACATACATACACACACTTTAATATTGCTGACCTACAGTAAATGATTGTGGAAGGATCTGCAATTAATCGTGCATCCCTGTTTAGAGAGTGACAGATTAAGCCCTTTTGTATGCAAAGCTATGCCTCTCTAGTCCAGGCTAAATTATGCTGACACTTCTTAGGTACACATTAGGTTCTTGGGTACACATCCCCTGCTTAGTCTACATATGCTGAATAATTCTACATATCTGCAGTGATGATACAGATCAGTGTATTGTAGCCCTGTTTTAAAAAAGAATGCAAACTTTCCAAAAAGGAGTTTTATTCTGGCTATAGTTGTGCTTTTGGTTTACAGCTGGGTCGTAATCATTCTTACAGTGTCCTTCAGGTTGATTAAGCATTTGGTAGGCTTCATGTTGACAGATTGTCTGTGCCACCCACACGCAAACATGTTATGATGCTTGTTTGGCTCAGCCACTTGTGGTGCTCGCTGAAACTTGGCTTTGGGTTTTTGAAATTAAATTTTAGGTACTCATAAATTCCCCAGCCCTTTTTGACCTTTAAAGTGTTCTTTGATTATAAAGTGTGATTACAGACTCATTATAGTGTGCAGCCTGCTACGGTTATTAGCAGTGATTGGAGCAATTAGCCTATCCATGGATAGTTTGTCCTGGACAGAGTAAGCCATAATCACTAAAGACAGAAGCTTCATGCTATTCGCTTATCTGTCAGCATAATATGCTGAAATATGAAAACAATCAGGGTGTCAGTATATTATACTTCATGACACCCTGGTTGTTTTCACATTTTGTGTTTACCATTTTGCAGGGATTCATGGGTTTTTACTGAAGCTCATGTCCTCTCATTAATACATACAACAACATTGAACCTTCTCAAAATACTTTCCAGTTTCCAACAGTTTAATTAAAACCTTTCCACGATAGTCCATTTTAAAGTCAGAATTACATGTGTGATATCCAGCTGTTGATACTGTTTAGTCTGTGAATAGTACACTGTCTGCAACTACCAGAGTATTAATTAGGGAAGTGCCAATTTTCATCCGGGGCAGAGCAAACATTTGTCAGACACATAGGACACAGATGTTTTGAAATAGTCCGATAAGTGATCGCTTCTTTCTTGCTGGAAGTCTCTGAATGGACGAAATAGAAAACGGAGTACCTCCACTGAATGATTGCTGTTCATTTTTGATGCATTAAAAATGGCCGTATTCATTGTTATGATGAACATATTCACAATTTACATTTTAGATGCACCAAACTCTGTTTGATGGAATAGAGACGATATGAGAGAAGAATTTTAAGACGGCACAACTACCTCCTTTTTTCTGCCCTACTGCTTCTTCAATTCTCTGAAATGTTTAGAGAATTAAATTTTTTTCCCCCTTTCGGTTCTTAATTTTTCAGCTGAGTTGAAAGAAAAACAAAGTGTTGGCTCTGCAGGGAAGGCGAAGAAGCTTGAAAAAATATGCAACTGCTGAATCTAGGCACGTTTGTATAGTGCAATAATCCATTGGATAATCATATGGCTAGTCATGCTGTACATACATAGGTTTGGTGTTTGTAAGCGTTAAGTGTGCTAATAAGTAAGCAAAATATATTTTAAATGACATCCACAGATAACGATCTGAACTATTAGAAATCCAGGTGATACCATAATGTACATTTCCACATAGGGCTTCATTTTTGAGTCTGTCTGTGGTACTGATGTATTGTGTTGCATTATATTGGAACATATCCTGTGTTTTGTGATTTATAAAAGTCGATTTAACACCAAATGTTAAGACCCTGGAATGTATTGAAGAGCCATTGTATCGGGTTGCATTACATGGAGGTTTCTATTTTCTGCAAACAGTACTTGAGCACTACTGCGTCATAAGATCCCCCCCCCTGGGAGTAGCTGCTGTTCAACATGTAGCTTTATTGCATTGCTGTGCTCAGTGATTGAGAAGACTCTTCGCTTTAGGTGTCTGTCATTGCTCTGTTTGCTAGGACAAATAGGGCTATTCCCTCCTGACTCCACTCGCATCACTTCAGAGGTTTTCAGAGAATTGCCCTTGTTTTGTTTCCATGCATCTCATCACCTTTTCTTCTGCCTTTTAAAAAAAAATTTGTGTGTGAGTTTTTTGGCTTTTCAGCTGCCAGAGTGTATGTTCTGAGAACACCAGCCAGGACGTAGGAGTCGTATGATCTTTTATTTTGTCAATGGGGCAGAAGTATCCTTCTTTTTGTCTGTGTGTGTATATAAGAAATATGTTTGTGTTGCTCTTTTCTTGCTGCTCTGCTAAATTCATTGCTGCCTCATTGTCTGTTGTTTTTGCTCTCGGGCTCTTCCTGCTCTTCCTGTTAAAACAGTGTGTCAAATTAGTCCACTATAGCTGTAAGCAACTAGAAATATGCAATGAAACTTTCAAATACCTGTGTGATGCAGTTTGCACAAAAATGAGTCCAAGAAAAATGGGCTGCAATACATTTTTTATTCATTTCATTTTTTGTGTGTCTTTTGTGGGATTTTTCTTCGTGTGTGTGTGAGGAGTCGTTTGGAAGCAGGGCTCAGGAACTGATACAATGAAGACTGATATTGTCAGAAAAGATGAGTCATGTCGAAGATAGACTTGAAAAAACGTGAACAAAATACAACAGTATTTTTCATAAAATTCCAATATAAGTTCTCAGGTATTTTTGCTTCAGAAACCATGACATTGGTGTTTCAGATGTTCAGAACCTAAAATAGATGAGATTAATGAAGTTTCTATCAATGCATGGCTAAGCATGACAAGACAGCAAAGCTATACTCATTAATCTTTTAAGACCCTTCCACTGCCATCCGAGGAAAAAAGCCAAGTTGACTTGAGCTTCCTGAACTGTCACTGGTGGAAGGATGTTTTTAAGCTTTCCACTGACATGAAGGGAGTGGATAGACTGCTACCCTTGTTTCTTCATTACTTCACCAGTCAGCATAGTTTATCTGAACTGTTTAATGAAAAACTGCTGAAATTGGAGATTTTTGTGATAATTTTAATTCCCCCCAATTCAATGTTTCTGGCATAACAGTCTACCTTCCAGGAGATAAGCTGTGTGTGTAATAATGTTTCATTTGATTTGAAGTTTTATGTTCATTTTGTTAAAGGTGTGAGCAATGTACATTACAGACGCAACATTGACATACCAAACTCTTGCGTATAAATATTAATGATTTCATTTAGAAACTTTAGCCACTGTTTTGTGATGTGTCATGAAAGCATTATCAAATAAAATTTGTGTGATTTGTGAATCATTAAACTCCCAAAAGCTTTTTAAACATAGTTAGTACAAAGCTGTTTTTACCAATGTATCTGAAGGTTTGTCTGAATTTTTATAACTTCTTTTAGTTATTTTTATTCATAAAGTCTGTAGTGAAATTTAACAGGCTAATAGTTTGTGAAATATTTTTTGATGTTGAATAAATGTTTTTTGCATTGGTCAGTGCTGAGCTGCAGTAATGCTTTAGTCATTATTATCTTCAAACATGCCACGAATGTAGCTAGAGATTTGGTCTCTTTGGGAAGGGCAGAACTTTTATGTGGGATGCTGTAGCTGTTGTCTTCTTTGTCTCGTTCCGGCAGCCACCAACACTCCTTTGTGGTTTGGACAACCCACTCTCTCCTCGCTGCCTGTCCGACTTACCACCTGACGGGGTAAATGTACCAGTACATTGCCTGTGCTGTGTGTGATTGTGACGGCTGTTGTAGCCATACCAGTTTCCCAGCGTTTTAGTGGTGGTGTTCACAAAGCCCTGCTAGACGTTGTCCGTGATCATCTCCTTGTATAATGTACCTTGTTACCGATCCCATCCTCTCACTGTCGTTTTAAAAATGCTACTGTAATCATCAAGATATGTATGTAATAGAGCTTAAGCATGTGTAGCATAGATAGTAGAGTTGTACCTAGTTGTCCTTACCTCTTGTAGCAGAAATCTCCATGTTTCTGTGCTTATTTTGTGTTTTTTGTTGATGTATCCTCATTGTTCCTCCTACCTGTTCCTCAGTTCTTGTGTGGCATGTGAAAGGAATGACAACTAGATCCCACCTGACCCTCTCCTAATGTTTATCCATCATATATATATGCCCCAAATGTCTTCGGCCTAATCGCTAAAGCCTTGAAAAACGACTGCAGTTGACTGTTAGTCAACTGAAGTCTTCGGTGTGTTCAAGTGCAAAGATGTGAGGTGACACAGAACATCTGATCAGTCAGCCTTTGTCGGCTTTGAGTTCGGCTCGGAGTATCGGAGCCCTAAAGTGAAGTTTCTTTAAGAAGGAAACTTTTCATCCCATAATTCCTTTTAGATAAAGTGGCCATGTGACTTTCAGTAAGACCAAACTTGTCAGCATCGCTTTCTCTGTTTCTTAAACTCACTGACTTTTCTAATCTGATCAAGCAGCCAAAGCAGCGCTGACATTTTTCACCCCCAGGTGATCTTACACAATCGTGACTCACAACTTTGCTAATAAATATTGTTATCTGTATATGTTCTTTTTTGTTTTCCTTTTTTTCATACTGCATACTAGCGAAGAGAACAACTCCCAGCATTCTCAGTCAGTCGATAAAGTTAACCTGTCGCTGCGCAGTGGGTACTTTAAAGACAATTATTGAAAGCAGGACAGTTTCATATTAATGTGCGCATTGTGAACGTCACAGGACCCTTTTATTCCCAATCCGCTGCTATAGACCCTAATATGGAAATTAAGGCTTTGTTTTACTAAGTTAGGAAGCAATATACAGGACATGCTGGTTATGTGTCCGTTTTGACGTATTGATTGCTGTTGCTGTTATTGTTGAAATAATAATGGCTGCATTTCTGTCCAGATGTGTCCTGATGTAATGACACTAATGTAACATCAAATCTCCTCAATCCATTTTTGAATTGTATTCAAAGCAAAATGACCTTTTGCACTTCCTCTCTCTCAGTATCATATTTATCATACTATCAAAATGCAAACATACACATTTTGATGGTCATCCGTGTCATTTCTTTGTATTTATAAGACAAACTATACACACGTCAGTCTGTATCAGGTACAATGTAGTTGTAATTTTCATATAGTTAGTCTGACAAGGGGAAAAACACGTTTTGGGAGCCTATCTGCATTTTTTTGTTCTTTGTTTGCTTGCACATGACAATAATTTTAAATTGTGCATCTTCACATTTGTCCTATGTTAGCATCACTGTCTTTAAGAGTGTTTTCAGTTGAAGTGAAAGTGAGTTTCAGACGTATGGAAGAAGTGTGGCTTTAATAGTAGCCTGCTAAACATTCAAATAGCATCTAAAAGCTAAGTTTTATTTTGAAATGTGGAATAATTTCCCTTCAATGCACAGGGGACATTTACTTACAAATGGTAAAAACCACTGTGCTAACCACAAAAAAAAGAAAATCAAGTGTTTATCCACGCGAGGACTCCATTAGTCTCCTACATCTGACAAGCGCTGCCGGCTCATGGGCCTGTTTGAAGACACAAATTTACTGCTATGCTGAGCCAGACATTTTTGTAAAGGAATATTTAATCAAAAACCAGGCCAATCTTCATCTGAAAATGAATGCCTTTTTAAGTGTCAGATGCCACATTCATTGACTATTCTGTCATCTCTATATAGTGCATTCATGGAGAATAGTTGTAATATTTTAAGCTCAGTTATTTTATCAATGTGTGAAATGCAGATCTTTTGTGGGCCATTGCGTTACGCAGCACTTTTGTCTTTGCACTTCATAGTAAAAGCAGAGCAGGTTTTTACACAAACCACTCCAGTTATTATCAGTCTCAAGTCATTTCTTTTGGTGTTACATGCACTTCATCATTTTACTTATTTAGAAATTAGATATTAGATTAGAAATGCTGTTAGAGGTGACCATAATCTTTTATTTAACAATCGGCACTCCTAACACCAAGGCAGCAATCTCACTTTTGAAATAAGGTACACAGGAGTTTGGCATCAAAGGTAAAGCACAGTAATTTGCTTTATGATATAACCTTTAGAGAAAGCAATGTGTGATGTTTGATAGCAAATGACAAATGTTTGGCTGGTTTTGTTTATTTATTCTTTTTATCCATTTTTTTTTTCATTTCTTTTTTTACCCAAATGAGCTTCAATCTCCAATGTCAGTTTTGTCAGCACAGAATGTACCCATATCCCCGGAGTATTCCTCTTGGGGCTCTGAGTCACACTTGTCATCTTCCCACATTCGCTCTCTGTGGAGCAGTTAAGGACTTTACATTACATTTTAGCTAGACTGTCCTAGAGCAGAGCAATATCTTAAGAATTGGACTACACAGGTGAGAAACACTAATATATCATGTTCCCACAAAGTAGATCATTCCCCCTTAGGCTGTTAAGAGTTCTGATATAGTTGAGAATCTCTGGATTTACAGATCAATTACACATTTTGAAACAAAAAGTTAATTTGCTTCAATCATCATAAGCAGTTTTTTGTCTCCCAAGTTGTTGTTTTTTTTCTCCCTCTAAATGCTGAAAACTGATGGATTGTGGTTTCATATTTTATTCGCAATTTTTCTGAAACCTAATGATCTTTTCAGGGCAGTGCAGCTCATTTCAAAATTGTTTAATTGAATTTCATGTCCTCATTTAAATGTAAGAGAGATTATGCATCCGTAGCTGTGGGGTTTGCTGAAGTAACACGCTTCCACACCTGGGTCCTGCTTGAGTCAAAAACACTGAGTATTACTACATGTAAAAGGATTATGGCCTGTTTATCAAAAAGCCTGCACAATTATTTTTGTTTTAAGGTACTGTAAAAATATCCCAGTAGAGCATTCCCTTCAGTTCAGTCATTTCACTTTCACCTTCTTTCTTATCTTTGCAAATACTTTGGTTTAAGGATATTATTCATTGTGATGCACTTTTTGTCTATTGGGTCCTACAAGCCTTGCTGGTGGCCCCTAGAGGCCACAATACAGAAGTATTGGATTTAGCAAACATGCAAGAAAAAAAAAAAGAAGAGCAAAGCTCCTCCTGGGTATGGTGCAAGATGATATTCTATCTCTATTTGCACACATGGCAATATGTCTATTACATTTATTTTAAGTTGACATTTTAGCTTCAGTTGGATCATAGTGGCTCTACTCATGATTTCACAACACATTTTCATTGTTTTAGAAATACGTTTGTGAGTTCTTAATCAGCATAGAATCCTTTTTGCATATTGGAACAACATAACTCCAATACATAACACAATGTCTTGCAGCTAATTTTCCGTAAATTTCTCCACTGCGAGACTAATAAAGGATTTGTGATTCTGATTCTGAATGTTATGTATCCTGAGCTCCTAGATCACCTAATACAGATATCTCTGGTAATTGTTTATGTGCATTTCTTTTTTTTTTTCTTTTTTTTTTTTTTTTAAGTAGGAAATCTTTTTCAGAATAAATGGACCTTTACAGTGTCAAAATCAAATCTGGAAGCAACTAATCGTATTTGAGACCAGTGAGTGACTTTAGTAGAGCGGGAGTTAAGGTCTTTGCCCAAAGGCACCTTGGGAAGGGTGGAGTGTGCGTTTGCCACAACTTTCCCAGCTGTTCCATACTCGCAGACCTTCAACTTTACGTGACAATTTGTCTAACAATTAGGCTACCACCACCCAATATGTCCTTAAGTAATGTCACTTTGAAAACTTCTCTGTCCTACTTTCCGTAAGCTAAATTTAGATGGAAACACGTGTTTTCGCTACCCTTTTGAAGTAACAACTTCTTTCCTTTTTCCTAATAGATCCCTCGTGGAGGACGACGACGCTCACATGAAAGTTGCTCTGGGCTATGGTGATATGGGCATCTCTGCTCACCTTCAGGCATCAAAGACAGGAAACACTCGCTTTTTCACAAGCAACACGCACAGCTCAGTGGTTCTTCAGGTGAGAGTTTGGACACCCTTGCGACAACGTCTTAAGAACTAGTGAATGTTCAGTCACATATCGTCTGATTACATTTTTCCTTAGTGTTCCTTTTAGAGAACCTGTGGATAACGTTTACTCTATAGCTTTATCAATGAAATACTGCTGGTTTCAGATTTCTTTATTAGTTTTTAAATGAAATAAAGCTCTATGCAAGTTGATCCATGCCCACTACAAGACCAGAAACTGGAAAAATGTGTCAGTTTAAAAACTCCACACTGCGAAATCAAAACTCAAGTCAAAGAGCTAATGACATGAAATACAGGATACAATTGAATAGCTTCTGTAATATTCCAAAGCACTTGGGATTTGGTGTCTGTGTAATTTGACATGAAGAGGGAGTGCAACAAGAACACAGAACATAACAGAAAAACTTTAATAGCATTTGATAAGTTCTTGAAGTGACCTACTTTCTTCCCAGAAATGTGTATGCATTTAGAGCAGTCACTTGACAGTTAAAGCACATAGCATCATATTGATAAAGAACACAAACTACCCACTGAGTGAAGTGAAGCCACGCTTTACATGTCGCCTTTCTACATTCTATCAAAAAGATCAAGAAAACTGCTGAATAATCTATCAAACTTAAACCGCTAAGGAGAAGCAGAAAGTGAAAGTTCATAATCAAAACATTGTGCATTCTCTAATATATAAATCGATACATGACAAAAAAGCATCCGGGATTATTAAGGAAAATTTGTTCAAAAGCAGTTTCAGGAGGATTTCAGCTTACACAGCAAGATACTGTATTCCAGCATACATTTCCAGTCTGCACTTGCTGGCTGCTTTAGCGTGTCACCAACGATTTGCATAAAGTCCAAGATCAACCTAAAGTTGTTGTAGAGGGGGCTGGCATAGCGCTGTTTGCTGCTGCCACAGCAATGGCAGCCATTCGTCACCAGCTCTCATTGAAAATGAATGGCTATTGGTTGCCTATGCTGCACATTACTCACTCGGTGTCGGAGCACAGTGAGGGAATGATAATGATGTTTCTAGGCAATCAGATCTTGCACCCCGTACCCACAGTTAGTTAGTTGCTGCATTTGGAAGCAACCCACATTAAATAATTATTGATTATTACAGGAGATTAAAGAGTTGATGAGGTATGGTAACAGGATGTATCATTTGTTATGGCAAATAATTGAATACTCAGTTGCTTCCGGATTATTTGTTTTAATTGCCAATCATTTCCCTGAAGGAAACAAAGCAGTGAATTAGTCTGTGTAGCCAAAGTCAGATTCACTGCAGCCAGTGCCTGCTATGTTGCTGTGCCTACAAGGGGACAATATACAGTAGCTGTAGCTCCAAACATATAATTCTGAAGCAGTCTCATGCAAGACTGTCGAGAAAACAAGCAGCCCACAATCAGTCAGACAGCCCAAGGGGCCGTCACACACCGTCTCAGGTCCATGAACTCACATGTGACAGGCCGTGCTCGAACACTGTTTTGATTGATCTTTACTGACACATTAAAGTTCAGGTTTGTGATTGGACATGAAATACAGTTGAGCTCAAATACTGTGGCTGAGACAGGTTTGTTTGTGTTGTTGTCTGTGACCTTCTTGACAAGAGTCAGACGAGTCACATGGTCTTCTTAGTCTGCCCTGGACTGAGCCAAGGTCCACTTCTCTGGATTAAAACCACTGCCTAGTTCAGGCCCTCTATAAACTTGGCTCACCTTTCTCCTCTTCTCTCAGGGATTTGACCAGCTGAGGATAGAAGGTTTACTATGTGACGTCACACTGGTGGCTGGGGACGGCGATGAAGCTTTCCCTGTACACCGTGCCATGATGGCCTCCTCCTCCGACTATTTCAAAGCCATGTTCACAGGTGGGTCTGCAAAGCCTGACCAGAGCACCTGCTCTACAGTGGGTTAACCATTATACTGGTAACAGTTACACTGATGGACTTTTTTGTGGGGCATCATGTGTTTCTTGTTGCAGTGGCGCACACAGGAATTCATGTTTATCGTCAATTTTACTTAATGATTGTAAATGTGACTTATTAGCCTGTTTCATCTCCTTGGCGCACAATATGCAGAGGCTGAAGAACCTTTTGTGTAAATGGTATGTTCAGGAATAGCAGAAACTGTGAAAAAGGTTAAGATACAACATAATTTAGGATCCAAATGGGTCAAATAAATGCTGTTAGTAACAGGTGTCTATTTTTCACGACTAGAGCTGTGTCTAGTAATTTAGCACTCGGTTTATTTCCATAACATAGTTTATATAATGACCAATGAAAGGGACTTTTGATTTGGGGGTTACTATGGGTCTCATATCATGACAGAAGTGGAAGTAAGTTTGGAGATTTGGCATTTAAAGTATATTATGAAAATGAAGAAGGTTCTGCATAGAGAACAGAAGGAGAGCTAGTTAAAGTAGGAGTAAGGGGAAACCGTACTTAGACGGAGGGATGGCTCATTAGCGATAAGAGAGCTTGTGAGCATAGACGCTGAGCAATGGGATTCTCTCTAAGACCTTCAATCCTTTCTCTGAACGTAAGTCCTCTGACACTGAAAACACTTGATTGACATTTATGTACAATGGCATATGCATCTAAATGAAATAATGCATTTTTCATTTTTAGTTTAATTTAATTTGTTCAGTTTCTTCAAGTTTGTTTAAAAAGCAAATTGAATAGATGTGGCTGCTCACAGACCAGTTAGGCAAATGAGATTAGGTATGAGTTGGACCACATGTGAGCAGTTTTCTTTTCCCCTACTCCCTCCTGATGCAGGTGGAATGAAAGAACAAGATTTAATGTGCATCAAGCTTCACGGAGTTAACCGAATAGGCCTCAAGAAGATCATTGACTTTATCTACACAGCCAAGTTGTCACTCAACATGGAGAATCTGCAAGACACACTCGAGGCAGCCAGCTTCTTGCAAATCCTTCCTGTGCTGGACTTCTGCAAAGTTTTTCTTATATCTGGGGTAAGGATGCACACAGGCCATCAGCTACTCATCACTGCACAGCACACAGCTGCTCCCTCTGGTCATCACCAGTTGTAAATTAGTTTATTCTAATCATTTTTATCCCCAAATATTTGCTCTACAAGTCCTCAGAGAGCATCTTTGAGGAGGTGAGGTTAGGGAAGGAAATGTGTTATCTGTTGTTTTTATTAAACAGACATTACCAGTCAGAATAAATACTCTTTCATAATACTTTATGCTCATATATTGATTTCACCTGCTGCCTTACAGCCAAAGGTGAACTGTGAGACCAAATAGCTATTTAAGAACTGACAGCAACAAGGACTAGTAATCCTCCCGTGTGCTTCTTATGTTTTGTGTTCTAGAAGTTGACTGTATGTTAATTTGCCTCTCTCAATGCTAAATCACTGATGTTTTGTAATTAAAAATCATCCTGTCTAAGGAAGCCAGTTTCTCTAAACAAGTCGGGAAGATCCAGTCATTCATGTCCTGAGATGTGTTGTCAGTCTTGTTTGCAGCTTTCCAAGATTTTCTTTTCTTCTTCCCTTCAGGTTTCTCTTGACAACTGTGTGGAGGTGGGGCGCATTGCCAACACGTATAACCTCACAGAGGTGGACAAATATGTCAACAACTTTATCCTGAAGAACTTCCCCTCACTGCTGGGCACGGGAGAGTTTGTCAAGCTGCCATTTGAACGGTTGGCTTTTGTACTGTCCAGCAACAGCTTGAAACACTGCACTGAGTTGGACCTGTTCAAGGCGGCTTGTCGCTGGCTACGCTACGAAGACAGCCGTATGGACTATGCCCCAAAGCTCATGAAGAACATTCGCTTTCCCCTCATGAACCCACAGGAACTCATCAATCACGTGCAGACAGTGGACTTTATGCGCACGGACAACACCTGTGTCAACCTTCTCCTGGAGGCTAGCAACTACCAAATGATGCCCTACATGCAGCCAGTTATGCAGTCAGAACGGACAGCCATCCGCTCAGACAGTGCCCACCTGGTCACCCTGGGTGGTGTTCTGCGCCAGCAACTAGTTGTGAGTAAGGAGCTGCGTCTTTTTGATGAGAAGGCTCATGAATGGAAGGCGCTGGCACCCATGGACGCACCCCGCTACCAACACGGCATTGCAGTCATCGGCAACTTTCTCTATGTGGTGGGTGGCCAAAGCAACTATGACACCAAAGGCAAGACAGCAGTGGACACCGTGTTCCGGTACGACCCTCGCTACAACAAGTGGATGCAGGTGGCATGCCTTAATGAGAAACGTACCTTCTTCCACCTCAGTGCACTCAAGGGACACCTCTACGCTGTCGGTGGAAGGAACGCGGCCGGGGAGCTTGGTGAGTTTATATTTCTGCTCGTTTGTTTTTATAATTTAAGCAACAACAAACACCTTTTTAATATTGTATGAGATTATACAGTTTAATATCAAGGAGCGATGCTAGAAAGAATGTGCAGTTTAATAAGGCTGCAAGCATATCGACCCTGGTAATCAAGTGCTGTGCCTACACGTCATTTGCTGTTTCAACATGTCGCGTGCATAATCTCTGTGTAATTTAATATAATGTAGAGGATGCGCACATTATCATGAACACCTCTACAATCTAATGTAATCCAATATAGAAGCATGTCAACACAGGCAGAATCCTTGGTAACATTTAATGTAAAATTTTTGCTGTCACTGTGTCAGAAGTGTTGTTTGGTCATTTATATCTGTGCTTTCATTATATTGTATTGTATGTGTTGATATATTTTCACTTTATGAGATGCAAGTGAGCGCAATCCAATACAACAAAGCCACAGTATTGCAGTTGAGTTGGGCATGTTACTGTTACAGTCACAACAACTATTTAAGATTACTGTCACAATATTTTTTATGGTGGCTGTATCAGACATCACTGAATTGTAGTGAGACATGGCTGAAGCCGGGACACAAGTCATATCAAATCATCTGGAGTCAGTTATCTGATCCTTATTATAGTTTTAACATAATTTAGTTCATTTGGACTCCCAATTCACCCCTCTGGTAAATACACTTACATTACATTTAGGCATTTAGCAGACGCTTTTATCCGAAGCGACTTCCAAAAATAAGAGCTTTACATCAAGTGCATAGATGTATTTATATTTACATATCTATAGTTTGGTTGTTGATGCTGAGTAACCAGTGTGGAATCTCTGCACCCGTAACTGTGGACCACAGAGAGGTGCCACCCGGTACTTAAATTCAGCTGTGTGAGTGCAGCGCAGAGAGAGAGGCCACTGTGTGAGCAGTCGTCTCTTCTGGGATATAATTAGACCAAAGGACGCGGCCCCAGTTCCCTGCCTGTCTACACAACTGCCTTTTTCTGCTTTATGTTCTACTGCCCTTTCACTGCATGTGGTTTAGCCTTGATGTGTTTCTGGATGTGGCCGGCCCCTGCATAATATTTGTTTACTCTGGGCAGGTCACCGGCGGGGGGTTTTATTGTTACGTCTGAAAAGCTCAACAATGTCCATCTTAGCGGGTGCATTTCAGTTTTTTGTTAATGTACTCAGACTCCGGTTAGGTTTGATTGAAAGACATAAGGGTCCCATCATAGATTTCTATATATTCTTGAATATCGGTTTGTCAACAATTCACTCTGTTTTGCCTTATTCTAAGATCTTCTATAGCTCTTTTAAAAAAGCAATTACAGAATTGTGTACCTCAGTCACACCAATGAGAGAAAAAACATTTTCACGCAAAGTATCGTTTGACAGTTATTCAAGATTGCTCATTTTGTACATGATATTCTTGCACAATAGCAGCATGATATTTTTAATGTAAAGGGAAAGCTGCTCTTCGGAATGTGTAAACATGCATATAATGGACTTTTAGGCTTTAATAGGCCATTTTTATGACCTACTCTATAGAGGCAAACATGTGCAGGTCAGCAAACCTCTCCTGGTCAGTGGTTTCTGGCTTGCCGCCCTTTTTTAAAGCGATATTTAAAGCATGAAAAAACAGTGCAGGATTGTGTGTTGCAGAATGTAACTCTTCCTTCCTGTCCTGTTAATCATCTGAAGGTATTGGGACCGATCACAATCCACAGGTCATCTACAATATCTTTCCTGACCCCCATACAGAGAAGTATGCCACATAGTAACTAGAACCAGATGTCACCAGCTGCCAGCCTGACCCTTAGAGCGCTCTGTTACGTTTTGGTGAACGACCTGCAGGGAGAGAATTTTATGCTAATTAGGAATGTGACCTTTTCAGCTGATCGTAGGAAAATCTGATAGTAAAGTCAATTTTCAATTCAAATGTACTGAAGACATCAGCCTCTGATCTGTGTAGGTAAACCGGCAAAATGTAAAGTTTACACACGTCAGTTTAACATTATTTATTATTTATTGAAAGGTTTTTAATAACGGTGCATTCTTTTTCAGTCCGATCCGGCTCAACTGTGTTTTTAAATCTGCTCCGTACAACTGCTGTCTTCTAATATGTCTCTACTACTTTCACGGAGTTGCTGCAAGATTTTGTACACATTTCAAGGTCAATTTTTAAGATTGTTGTTGAGCAAGCAGAGTACGGTATTCACTCATTTTCCCCGCTGAGATTTCCCCAGCTGGCCCAGGGAGGGCTCACACTCACTACTGTACTATGGAACCACTACAAAAAAAATGTATAATTATTTTTCAAGTCACTGATTTAACCACAGCCTTTAAAAAATCTACTTTTTCATTCTTGCTGCTTAGCTGAGAACTGCCATCAATCCGTTCAGCAACTACTTTTTCCATTAGCTGCACTGAAAACAACATATTTTGTACAATATTTCCACCCTGGTTTGCAAAACTACAGAAAGCAGGATAAAGAGTTTATCTATTACCCGCGACGCTCTGGTAAAATGTCTACTCATGTTTGTCCATGCCTTTGATACAAAGGCTAAAAAGTGCAACACACTTCTGTTGTAATGTTAAATTATAACAGGCCCCTTGATGCTTAGGTCTACATCACTCCTGCTGTTTATCCATCTGGCTCTGCGCTCCAATCACAACCCTTTTCCAAGCACACGACAAGCACACAAGCTGATGGACCCTGGCCGCTTGTTAAGGGGCAGCTCGGCCACCATCACTCACCTATGAGCATCACTCATCCCTTTTTGGGGTTTCTCACAGACTTTGTAGAACCACCCTCAGGGGCCTTAAGATAAAGGAACTTACAATCTCCCTATTTCCTGTGGAGTGTGTGCAGTCGGGACTGGTGGGGTTGTGAGGATGTGTACTCTGTATTTAAATCCATCTTTTAGCTCCCACGCTGAGACCCTCCAAGGCCTCATTTGCTGCTGTTTGTCCTCCTTAGTTGTGTCTTGACCTACTTTCCTCTAATACGTTCTTCTTCTTCTTTTTTTCTTCAAGCTACTGTGGAGTGCTACAACCCAAGGACAAATGAATGGACATATGTTGCCAAAATGAATGAGCCACATTATGGCCATGCTGGGACGGTGTATGGTGGTTATATGTATATTTCAGGTAAGTGGCTCCAGGGAGCTTCAGTTCATTTGTAACTAGCCCCAAATACAAAGGGATGTGTTTCGAGTTTAAAACCAGATTTTACGTCTTGCAGCCATGATTGGAATGGATTTCAGTGCATTGTGATTTCCAGTTAGATCATGTTTTTCTTGCCAAGGATTTTATGGCAACAAACTGCTGATTACATTTTATAACATTCAACTTACCTCGTCTGACACCTTTCCTCAAAAATTCCCTTGAATGTATCATGCATCGCCATGAGTCATCGAGAGAGAGCTGTGTGTATGTTTTGTTCAGGTTCAGTGGAAACATTCATGCTGAAAATTCAGTTTGTGATTGACACATGCATTAGAGGGCTGCGGGGTGGAGTGGGATCACAAAGGTAAAACACAATTCAGCATCATTTCACCAGTTTTACCATGAATTTGATATTCAGATTTTTGGCAAATAGCACATACAGTACATTCTAGTTTTCTTTTTGGTTATAAGATTTCTAACAGCGTGCTAATGCTGGGTATCTTTTGAACTTGCATCATATAAAGAGAGTGTCTTTTATAAATCCTTCATCACACACTTGATTAATCTGTGTTGAGCATGCAGGTGATGCTAGTTAAAGTCTGCGAGGGTTCAGTGCTCACGGCAGAGGGGGACTGGGCCTTTGAGCAGCTAATTCTTGCTCTCTAGGTGTCACCTCGATTCTTGTTCACTTCATAGGATTGAAAACAAATCCTGCGTTATGGAGATGAGCCCTAGTTTCTCAGTGTGACTAATCCAGAGCGGTGCTACAAAGGGAGGGGAGGGGAGGGGTGGAAGGGAAATTGGGAAGGATGGCACAAAGTAGAGGACTGAAGCCTGTGTAGGAGGTGTAACACAGAAGAGCCTGTGTTAATCCCTCCTGGCCATGAGTACTGTCATTGTTGTACAATACGTGAACATGGACGGTGCTCATAAAAATGAAAAAAAGAGATCACTGGAAGTTTTCAGATTATTTTATAGATATTTATTTGGCAAACAGTGTTCAGACAGAAAAAGAAAGAAAGATTGCCATCTAAAAGATCAAATAAAATACACAGATACAGTGTTGAACCCAGTTTCAATTGGCTCATCATCATTTGATCAATTGAAGAGCTGTGAACACACACTACCAGAGGAATAAACACCAGCTGTATGAGTAGCGAAGCAATAACAAGTAACTGAGTCAGAATTCCACCCAATGCCTGTACGTGTCCATGAACTACTGAAAGAGGTGCTGCAGTGTATTGGTATTGGGGATTGACTTAGTCTCTATAGCCTTGCTGAATAAACATACATTAACAACATTAACATCTTTGCACTAGTTCACAGACTGTACTGTACAGGCTGGAAGGCTTTGGCAAGTGAAAATAAAATCTTGAAAACCTCTTTAGCAGTAGTATAAAGCTTATTTACAATGTAAGGTGCTGACCCGCATGTACGCTGTTTTATTAGAGACACTCCCTGACTTTGATTACTGTGCACACAACCAGTGAATTTAATTTCATAATCCACAGATCTCATTATTCCTGCAATTCCAGTTATCTTATTGTTTTTCACTTCCACACACAGAATCCCATCAGACATTAAACGCATTTGCTTTTCTTGTGTGTCTCCTAGGGAATATTAGTATAAATCTTTTATTTATTTATTTTTATGCAGAACACATAAGTGCTGAATTGTCACTGTGTGCATGCATGAGAAAACATTAACAGTGCATGTGGCCCCTTATTTTTTATTTTTTATTTTTTAATTAGATTTCATATGAACTAACTGTGACTTGCTGGGAACAGGCTAGAAACTAACAATTACTTCATACATGATGACTATCATTGTTTATATAAACAAAAAGTAAAACTTTTATAAAATGTTTAATTGCTTAGTATTTCGCTTGGCAAGCAAAAGAACTAGGGCATATTTGGGATCACACAGACCACATGATTAAACAAGCCTAATATCACAGTGGAGCGAAGATGAAGGAAACACTTTGGCTTTTTAAAGTAAATAAACTGAAATGATGAATAAAATAATAGTCACAGACTACTCTGCTGGTAGCCAGTTGTTTTTGAATCTGTTTGCCTCAGGCTGCAGTCTGATGTATATCGTATCTATTCCGCACCCTTGTTGATATTCTAATGGATTCCTTTTGTGTTGGTTTCATGTTTCAGTGATGCACTCGATAGCCTTGTAAATTTCACTAACACTGTGACACAATGTGCTTCGCACCTGCAGCAGCTAAAATTGCACGTGGGGGGATATTAACATTTGCGTGTTACAGGATACAGCTGGTCTAGCAGTTTTGTATAGAACGCTGTGAGTAATAACACATGAAAACTGCCTGTTATAGGCTGTAGCGCCTTTTGTACAGGGGAAACGAGCATTACCCATCCGAGGGATTTTGTTGCACCAAGGCCCTGCTGTAGCGCCCACAGTCTCGCGAGTTACAGTCCTGCTGTGCAAGGTGACCCATGCTGAAGTGCAGTTCTGTGTCCGTCTGTCACAGCAGATCAGGTCACATTCTCCGGCTGTGCTACCGCGCTGTCTGAAGGTATTCTGTCAGCTGGATGAACCTGACAAATGCACTCAGCCCACAGACCATCACAGCTGAAGTGGTGTGGCAGAGTTCAGACATGAGTACTGAACCAGCACAGAGCCACACTGCCTCTGGTGCATCCTCTTCCCCTGTGTGAAGATCCTGTGGTCTCACAATTAAGAGCATTGTTTGGTTCTTTACCGAGTTATCTACATTTTGACTTGGATGTCCTGACAGTAGGCAGTCTCGTAGACTAGAGTTGCTATTTTAAATTATTTTGTAGAAATTATAGCCTGACTGTTACAGGATTTGTGAGGCTGATACTGATATCAATATTTGGTTGATTTAATACTTTTTTTTTATTTTGACCAAAATGCATACTGAGAGGGACATTTTCACAGTACAAAAATAAGCTTGTCGGTCACTCAAACCTACTTTCCCTATTTGTACTGCCATTATTGGGTGAATCTAATAAAGTGGTGAGTGTATATTCAGCAGCCCATGTTTCTCCATTCAGCACACCACACTCTTGAAGTCGTACAGTCGAGTTCATTTTACAGCCTTTCAGTTTTGCTATCCGTCCTTGCAGGAATAAGAAATCTTACAATCAAACGAGTTTCAGCAGCACCTAAAATCACCCAGTACTCCCTATATTAGTCATTTACTCTCTATAGTGAGCAGAAAATTCAAACTTCAGACACTTGATGATGAATCATCGTCATTTTGGTTCATCACTGACAAATGTTGAGTCACACAATAGCAATTTTCACACCTATTAAATTCAACACATTGCGTTGTGGGACTGTTAGTCGTGCACATGCCATGGACGCTACTTTTATCGTTCTATTGTGGGAATTTTCTTGGACACTATAAAGCATAAATGTACACAGTCAGAATCCAATTAAATCAAAACTGACCATTTTTTTATTAGTTTCCGCACCAAGCGGGCTTCTGACACAGACCCTACTCAGGCTGTGTATCACCCGCAACACTAAAGAAATCCTCTGAAAATCATTAATAACTTTAAACCTAAAATGATCAATCTCTAACCTGATTGCAAAACCTACCGATTTCATAAATTAAGCTTAGCCAGCAGATGGCCTGGAGCGAAATTCAATGGCAAAAATGTCCAATAAGAACATTCATCTTGCCTACAAAGACAACTGGCTAATGACTGCAGGAACCAGTCGTGTTTATCAACTACTTGTATCTTCTGCCTACTTTATTAGGTACACCTTGCTAGTACCGGGTGGGACCCTGTTTGCCTTCAGAACTGCTTTAATTCTTTGTGGCGTGGATTCAACAAGGTGCTGGAAACATTCCTCAGAGATTTTGGTCCATATTGACACTATAGTTTTATGCAGTTGCTGCAGATTTGTCAGCTGCACAGCCATGATGCAAATCTCCCGATTGAGTGCAGTGAGCTCGTTGTCATGTACAGGAAACCAGTTTGAGATGATTTGAGCTTTGTGACTTGGTGCGTTATCCTGCTGGAAGTAGCCATCTGAAGACACTGTGGTCATAAAAGGATGGACGAGGTCAGCAATAATACTCAGGTAGGCTGTGGCACTTTAACAATGCTCAGCTGGTACCAAGGAAATACTCCCCACATCATCACACCAGCACCACCAGCCTGACCCTTTGATACAAGGCAGGATGGATCCATGCTTTCATGTTCACAACAAATTCTGACCCTACCACCCGAATGTCGCAGCAGAAATCAAGACTCATCAGACCTGGCAACGTTTTTCCAATCTTCTATTGTCCCGTGCAAATTGTAGCCTCAGTTTCCTGTTCTTAGCGGACAGGAGCAGCACCCGGAGTGGTTTTCGGCTGCTGTAGAACATCTGCTTCAAGGTTCAACGTGTTGGGCTCTTCCACACACCTCGGTTGTAACAAGTGGTTATTTGAGTTACTGTTGACTTTCTATCAGCTCGAACCAGTCAACAAGGCATTTTCGCCTGCAGAACAGCCGCTCACTGGATATTTTCTCTTTTTCAGACCATTCTCTGTAAACCCTGGAGATGGTTGTGAATGAAAATCACAGTAGATCAGCTGTTTCTGAAATACTCAGACCAGCCCATCAGTCACCAACAACAATGCCAACTTCACTAAAATCGCTTTTCTTCCCCATTCTGATGCACAGTTTGAACAGCAGATCGTCTTGTCTACGTGCATTAAGTTGCTGCCGTGTGATTGTCTGATTAGAAATCTGCGTTAACGAACAGTTGAACAGGTGGCCGGTGAGTGTATATCTTACCTGAATGGGGATCATAATTAAAAAGAGGAACCCAAGTAATTTCAGTGGCATTCATGATCCATATTGAGCTCACTGTATGTTAAAGTCGATTCATATGTTCCAAGCATCCTATCAAAAAATGTATAAATTCACGCTGCAGCTTGGTTGTGTCTGCATCCTTGAGGGATTGAACTGAATATTAGTTTGTCTTTTTCAGAAAACAAGCACAGATTGTTAGTTGATACTTATAATGGAGCTCAAGTCTGGACACACTTTATCATTATGTGCTATTTTTGGAATATGCTGAGCCCCCTTTTTCCTGCCCCACCTCCTGCGTCTGTTCTCCATCTTTTCTTTGGGTCCCACTTGTGCCGACACTGATTCAACCAAGCAAGCGGGTCACTGGTTTTACAAGGGGACTATTTTATATCTACATGGCTGAACAGGGGCATTTTTTTTAATACAGCATATGTGGCAGACAGTACAAACAATAACCCAGTTCATCCTTTGCTGTCTATGGAAGGGCAAAAGCTTTTAGCCTGTCTCTCTGATTGGCTCAATTTAGCTAAACGTTGTACGCTCTTAGTGTCTCACTATAATGGCACTGATTAGACATCAGGATACCGGGATACTGATCAAACATAATTGTATCCGGGAAAGGCCAAAGCTCTTGAATTGAATCAGAATAGCAGCAGGTCCTCTTGAGAGGAATTATAAGGACCTTACGTCGACCTCAGCATTATTCCCATGTCAGGATTTTAATAGCCGACTTGCCCCGTGGCCTACTTGGACAAAGAAAATGGATAGTCAGGCTATCTGATTTGATCAGTTAAGGAGGTGCAGCATCACAGATCTGAGTCATGGCAGCTGAATAGACAGCTTAGTCCTCAACAATAAACCAAGAACACGATTACTGGGCAGCAGAAAAAGAGGGATTCTGCCTCTATTCGGCATGCTCTGCAAATCTTTACTGCATTTGCTCCTAGTCACTCCTCCTAGAAGGGAGGGGTGGGCTGGCTTCCACCCAAATGCATGCTGGGATTGTGTTCCTCTTTATTTTAAGCCTTCCCTGTAGACATGTCCTGTTTTTTTTTTTGTGTGTGTGTGTTTTTTTTTTCTCCCCACTTTCCCTCCGTTTTTTGTGTTCTGGCATCTACAGTCTGTTTGTGCGTCTGTGCCTGAAAGTTTTCTAATGGTGTCCCTCTTTGTTTGAGTGCTCATCGTTAGCATTTAGTATGAAAGAGACTGAACAAACATCCATGTCACCCTAGTTTGTAAAATTACGGTTTTCCTGTGTATGGGTTGTTGGGTTTGGGAAATGGGGATTGAGGAAAGGTGAGATTTAAGAATGTACAGTCTTTGTCCTGATTCTCCTTCTTCAAAATGCTGCTGAAGACCATTGACAATTTCCAGTGTTATGGCTGGTCCTTCACATGGCCTAGATAAATGAAAATGTAGGTTGACATGGGCGAATGAGTCATAGATTAGTCTGATTGACAAGCCTACAACGCCATTTCCCTCCCCCAAATGATCGGTGACGAAGCTAATCGCGCTCTTTGTTTGTTGCTGCTGCAGGGGGAATCACTCATGACACTTTTCAGAAGGAGCTGATGTGCTTTGACCCAGATGCGGACAAATGGACTCAGAAAGCGCCCATGACGACAGTGCGCGGCCTCCACTGTATGTGCACAGTGGGCGACCGCCTTTACGTCATCGGGGGCAATCACTTCCGGGGCACCAGCGACTACGATGACGTGCTGAGCTGCGAATACTACTCCCCCGCCCTCGACCTGTGGACACCTATTGCCGCCATGTTGCGAGGCCAGAGCGACGTGGGCGTGGCAGTGTTTGAGAATAAGATCTATGTGGTGGGCGGCTACTCGTGGAACAATCGCTGCATGGTGGAAATAGTACAGAAGTACGACCCTGAGAAAGACGAATGGCACAAAGTGTTTGACTTACCCGAGTCGCTGGGCGGGATCCGTGCCTGCACACTCACAGTTTTTCCCCCTGAGGATATCTCGGGCTCGCCCTCCAGAGAGTCGCCCCTCTCAGCACCTTGATGAGTAAAGGGGGGGAGCCCTATTTTGCTCACACCCCCGTAACCCAACGCCCACTCAACCCCCTCAACAAACACCTTATAGACATTGTTTGCACTTCCTCTTCGGACTACATCTGTACTGCATCCCTAAGTACCCCCAAGTCCACCTCCCCCTTAAGCTGTGCAGAAACCCCTCCCTAAGTGATTAAACCTACATACCGATACGGTTTGGCAACCTAATTACATGTTAATGTTGCATACTCGGTATATTTTGGCAGGAAATACCTTGACTTGAAAAGTGACTTTGCAAATCAACTTTTCTACCTGATGTCTACAAAGTTTTCTTATGTCTCGTTTCTTTAGGCGTTCTACCTTGAGATGTTGACTACCACACTGACTCTCTCTTCTAGTCTATGCCAGGTTAGATGCAGGTGACCCCAGAGAGCAGAAGCGTAGAGACGGGTGAGCTCCGAAACACAGCTGGTTTTTAACTCAGGGGTTGGCCCAGGCCCCAATCTACGCGTCTCTCTCTTACAGTTTCAGTTCTTTCCTGCTATTGCTATGAAACTGTTAACAAAATGGTGTTTTCTAAATTTAATAAACATGATTTTGAAAGTAATTATAACGTTGTTGTCATTACTGACTACAGCAGACTCAGGCCAATCCTCAAGACCCTCAAAAGTGGAAGTTGTTTGAATGTAGTTTACTAGACAAAACGTGCACATGCCCTTTAACGTGTTGACTCTTTCCAAAGAATAGAATGTTTCTGTTGTGAGATTTTTGTTTATGACGGATGGTTTACAGTTTCTGATTTACTAGTGAAGCCCTCTGACTCTTGAGAAAGATGTGTGGTCTTTGGTCTGCTGTGAGAGGGAGGGGGAGAAGTTCCTTTTAAGTTTTGTTTTGAAAATCTGTCTGTAATGAATGAGCTGCAGAGGTGACGGAGAAGGTCAGTAAACCTTTTCCTAGGAATGGTCAGTTTGCTTACCTAGTTATTAAGATATTTGATGATTGTATTTTTGAAATTGCTCAAATGTATTAATTAATGTTAGTAAAAGTAAATGAAATGGAGATGTCTGGGTCAGGCAGCCTTGTCTTTAATCTTAAACTGGTCTGACCTTGTGAGCTATCAATAGAAGGGTCATAAATTCCATTGTAACCACTAACATTCAGTGGTCATAAGCCAGGTCCATGTGCTGATCGGCTACAGAAAACTGTTAAAGCACTGATATCAACATTATGCTGCTGACCAGTATCAACAGGAAACGGGCACTTCCACCGCTGTCGTCTCTCCTGGCGTCAAGACAGACGGTGAAGTCACCCACAGTCTGCCCACCTGCTCCTGGCCGATTAAAGCCTTAATAGCAGCATATGGTGTCCGAGAAGTCTGCTTCATTCTGTTACCAGGAACAAAAGGTTTCTGTAACCATCAGGTGAGTTTGGTCTGGAGCTTTAAATTCTCAATATATTCTCATTATATGCCATTAATGAGGCACCACTGTGGTGCCTCTGATTTCAGATTTGAATGCCTGTTCCTTGTTGTTGATAGCTACATCATCGCCATCATAGGTTATTTTACATAACGTGTCATCAATTAATGACCTGGGGATTTTGTTTTGCTGCCTTTCAATTATTCACTTTTATAATTTAAAACTCCAGTTACATTTCCTCCTTTTTTTCTCTTTCTTTTTTGGCCTACTTGTAACTTTTGCTTGGTGCCTTATGCAAAGTCTTTCACATTGTTTTGAAAAGTGCTACGTTAATACCTTTTTATTTTTTTTTTTTTTTTGTGACATTTCAGAAGGTCTATTTTGTGCAGCAGCTTATTGTTAAGTCCTTTTGATGGAAATGGTTTGCATCATTCTTCCAAATTTAAAAATAGGCTGTTTGTAATCCTTTAACGGGGAGTCAGAATGAACAGAAAAGCAAAATTGTAACAGAAACAACTGAGGGCATGTGACAGAAGATGGTGAAAGGGTAGGAATTTAATGCCTTCTTTACTTGGTCATTTCACTGAAAGTATATCATACACTGTTAACCATCTACCCTGTGTATCAGCTGGATCTTACAGGAGAGTAAGAGTCAAATGCAAACACACTGCTGCTGTAGATAAATCATTTCTCAAACCCACAGCTACAACAGTGGAAAAGAAGGATGAGAAGGTGAAACAGAACAGATCCAGATAGGCTAGGAGAGGACTGAATATATATATTTCCCATCTTCATCTTTTTGTAATTTATTTGGGAAAGGTTGACCATTATGCTCTTAACTTTCAGTGAATATTGCATTTTGTTTAAGGATCAATATTCACTATAACTACATCAGTTTAAAGTGCTCTACGTTTTAAGCAATGTGTGGATTTCACATTTGCCAAAGAGTTTGGCTACATACACCCTGTGTTACCCAGATGTATTGTTAATGTGTGATTTAAAAAATGTGTACTGTTTGAGGCGTTGCTCAATAAAATGCCTCACTAAGGCTAATAAATTTGATGATATATACCGTTAGATTATGATATCTATTTATAGCATTCAGAGATTTGCCTCTTTAAACAGATAAGTCCAAAAGTATAATGTCTTGGGATGTATTAGGCTTTTGTAGGCGGATTTTTGGCCATGCTAGCGGTATGGCAATATCAGTCGGTTGATCCACCACTTTAGTTCTAACTGAAACATCTTTACACATTCATGATGCCCAGAAGATGAATCCTATTGCCTTGGGTGATCCCCTCACTTTATCTCTGTGAGATTGACATGTTTTTTTTTATTGAAACATCCTGAACAATTGGAGGGTTTATTGTGAATGGTAGAGACATTCATTGTCCCCAGAGGATGAAATGTAAAGACGTTGGGGACCTTTAGCTCAAAGCAGTCCCACAGAGCCGCTAGCATGGCTGCAGACTTAGTCTTGTTATGATTTTTGCATCAACATGATGAATTATCTCAACTTGTCAGGTTTTAATTCCGTTTCTCAACTGATCAACTGATTTTCCAACAGAATGACTATATTCCCTCATATATCACAATATAAAATGACTTACAAAATGATGGAGGATTGTATCCAAGCCACCCACCTGCTCAGTGTCAGCATTGTTCCAGCAGTCAGTCAGTCACTCCAGAGTTTTCACAACAGCACTCAGCTGTTCTGACGTATTTTAAAGCAGTAATTGATTTTTAAATTGATTTGAGAGCAGACATTAATATCCATGCAATGACACTTTAATAAAGAAAAATCTATTTTCTTTTCTTATTTTTTTGACTGTGCAGAGCCTTTAAGGACAAAATCAACCTCAGCATTTCCACATATCCTCTGTAGCGATGCAGCACATGATGTTCCAGACCCAGTGTGTAATTCCTGGTGCATGTCTGCAATGTTTCCTGGTGTTCATTGCGAGCCTATGTCAATATTACATGACGCAGAGCTTTGTGTAGGCCCTGAAGACTGAACGCTTGGATTTTTTTAATGAACAATATGTCCTCAGTGCTAAAGCAACTGCAGGAAGAAATGACATGCCTTCACCACTCCACTCCCCTCCCCCCACTCCTGTGCTTCACTACCTGTGTTTCTCAGCGGCTTTCATCACCACCGGAGGCACGTTCGCTTGATTCATGAAGCGGATAAAAGAGGTGCATGTGGATTACGGCCTGACTCGACACATGACCACGGCGCACATTTGCGGCTCGGTGTGTCTCCAGACGAGCTCCTCCTCTCAGCTCATCCCAGCCAGAAAATGACCTAGATTCTCCGGGCTGCTGGATGTGTTTACATACACAGCACACTGATGACATTGTCAGTCAGAAAGCATCGCTCTCAGCAGCGAGGAGAGGGATGCTCTAACTGTAACTACAGCACCAATCCGCCCTCCTATCATGATGAAATACTCTGCAGGGCCACAGATCCCTGCTGTCCTCTGCATGCATGATGGTGCTAATGGCTATTGATCCTCCTGGCTGGCAGACAGCCAACCTATAGTCTTATGTTACTCCTGCTAGATGTATTTATTTTTGCACTGAATCACAAGCTGCCTTCTCTTATTAGACTGCACAAAGGTACATCTCTCTCCTCATGAATATTCAAAAAAGGTCAAGTCCTTGCTCTCCTCTTAAGCTCTCTATCCCCCGTGACTGTGTCCTGAATAATCTGTCCCTGATTCATCTCTTGTTCCAGTGCTTGTTCGTGCCCCAGCTGTAGTGTTTTTTTTTTTTTATTAAAGCAGAGGTGGGAGGGGTAATTGGGATTTTTTTTTCAACATCTGGCCTTATAAATCCTAGATTTTAGATTATGCCTCAGCTGTATCTCATATCTAAATGTATTATGTGTGCAAATTAAATGTGTGTTCTGCATTAAAGCTTCCAAAACATTGTTGGACAGAAAACCCTGTGTACAGTTTGCATGCTTTCCCACTTTTTCATGCAAGTTTCCTGTAGTTCAAAGCGGATCGGGGAGACTGTGAGATAGAGAGAGATTGGCAGCCTGTCTAAGGTGTCTCCCTACCTTCAACCCAATGCATGCTGGGATATGCTCCAGTGCCCCCTTGACAATGGAAAAAGAAAAAAGCAGGTATTGAATATAAATATTGGGGCAGGGGGTACATACAGAAAGATGCAGTTTGCACACCGAGAGCTTTAAACAGAGATTTTCGTTCGATGCAATAAAGATCCTGTTATTTATAAAGCACATTAAGAGCCACTTCCTCTGGATCAGCTGTGAAGAGCGAGCAACTGGAACTGTGCAGCCGTTCCGAGAGAACTACTTAACCTGGCAGGGTTAAATACAGCTCTGGCTCCGTGTCCCTTCAGGTTTCCTACACTTTTAAAGACTCAGCTGACAGCACCTGAGCAGGAACTGAAGCCTTTTAAAAAACGTAATCAAAGCAAATCACTTATAGACACACATGTATAGAATGTATAAAAATGCTGATTCATATGCTGCCGGCTAGTTCATCTAGATAATAAAATAAACCCAAAGAAGTGGGGAAATGGTTTAGGAAAATGAGCTTGGATTGATCATTCTTCTGAAGATAAATGTTGTGTCATCATTTTACATTTTGGTCAATCACATGTTTCAGGTTTGAAATATCTCCTCGAAAACATGAACAGATTATTAAGCATCATCATTCTGATTAAATCACAGGAGATATATTTTAAACCTTCAAATCAAATGGCCCCAAATCACATGGTTGTCATAATACATCTTCTATCAACACGTGGTGTCATAATGTTCTCCACCTGCTGTGGCCTGAATACATTTGCAGGTTCTCTGTATGTTTTTGCTTTCAAGTCGTGTCGTGGAACATCTTCACCATATGACTTATTCATTGTCAGCCTGTAAATCTCCACAGGGATTTGTTTTTCAATTATTGCACGACAAAGAAAGGTCATGTCCTTCTATTGCAAAACTTTGGCATCTGCAGACCCGTTTTTCACCTTCATCACGAGCACGAGTGATTTATGGACACACATCTATCCACTGGACTCTGGCACACTGGACTTTACTTTGTTGTTGTTGTTCTCTGATGAAAAGGAAAATGTCATGATTCCTGGTCTGTGAAGTCATGTGAAGGATGAAAGTGCGGGTGTGCGCGTGTTTGTTTGTTTGTGTACGTGTGTATGTGTGTGACAGTGCTGACGCCAAAGTGATTGATGACCCTCCTCTCTCTGAGTTGAGCTCACTTTCAACCTCTTCAGCTCTGTCCTGTATAATGCCACGTTGCCATGGTTACCCTAGCTCTTCATACAGGGATATGTGAAGAAAAAAACCCCCAGAAAGATTTTTTTCCTCCTCTCCTTTATGAAACGCTCTTGCTGAGAGGAGAGCGCTGACCTGCCTGTCGAGCAGTGAATAAAACATTTGGGGGGAAAGAAACAGTGACGGAAAGCAAACATTTAGCTGCTTCTTCAAAAACAAACCCTCACTCTCTCCTGCGATGTAAAAATGTGGCCGAGCTGATTGCTACTGCAAACTCATTTTCATCACTATTACAGCAACTCATTTCCATTTCCACTACATTGTCACCGAGTGCATGCCAGAGAGGGCTTTGATTTCTACAGTGCTCTTTGCAATAATGACCTCTAGTGGTACCTATATGAAAACAAATGACTCGCTGACCCTGTTTTATAAGATGCCCGGAGGATGAAAGATGTCACACCCTTGTTTTTTTCGTCTGCGATGATGCCAAAAGAAGAAATGCGATCTAACAAACGCCTTGTTGCATTTACATAAACCCGATCATCCTCCCAGAGACACCAGAGTTACACTTAGAGACAGAAGTTAATCTTTTTATTTACAGAGTTTTTGTGGTTTGAGCCAAGGCAGACAGACACGCCGTCTAAAGACATAACAGGAGTAAACAGGATGAGACGCCTGCAGGGGGGATCAGTTTCTACAACCGCCCACTTAGACCCAGAGTCTGCTGGGATGAAGGCCCAGAGTCCCCCTCTAAAAACCTGTTTTTAACTCTGAACGACACTCAGCTCATTTAGCAAGGACATCTTTAATTCACACCTATTCATTTTCATTGTATTCATCGTAGCCTACTGTCTACAAAATGCTTCCACGACTAAAGAAGTGGAAACCTTTCTTCATTTGAATAAAACCATTATGCGCCCAGGACGGTCTAGATCCAAGAATAGGCGTCGATGGATGCCTGACCCACTTTGGACATTTGATGCCCTGCAAAGCTGACCCCAGCGGGCAGAGAAAGCAGCCATTAGTGCCCCTGCTGGTGTATTATTGCATGAAAATGAATAATGGTTTTGAATAGGTACCGGTAGAATTTTATGAGATGAACATAATAATTCAAATGACTTTCATTGCTGCAAAGCTGCTACCATGAAAATCTATTCAGTCCTTATTCAATGTAATGTCACATACAACATGGGGTAGGCAAAACAATATAAACAACTTGTTAAAAATAATCTACTTTCACAAAAGATACAGAAGAGGGTCAAATTACGTTGCCTTTTTTCAACCCCTTTTATACTATTTTATAGTTTATCCTCTTTGTGATCTCAGTTTTTATGTTTCCCGTTTGTTGTGATTACTCTTCACCTTGACATATAAAAAACTTTTGCACAGTGGTGGAACATTTTACTTACTACTTAGGCATAATTTATGAAAAAATCATATGTGCACTGTACTTGGTTATTTCGATTTTATGCGGCTTTGCACTTCTGCTTGACCGAGTGGAACATTGTACTTTTTCTCCATTTATTTACAGCTATAAACTTTGCAGATGCAAATTTTACACACTACACCATAAATTGTTATGTATGTACCACAAACTGTAAACAAAAATAAAATATTATGTATTATGGCCATATAAAGCTTAATAGTGAATGTTTTAGCCCTTTAGCAAACTGTTTGGTATTTACACATCCAGTGCCGCAGAGCAGCATGGGTATTCATTTGGAGCCGTGTTTCAAACCACCTGACAATGTAAGTCTGTTTACGCTCCTTTTAGCCCTTCTTTGGTCTCCAAAAACTCCTGGTGGAAATATTTGTCTCATAAGTTGTCTCATGTCTCATAACTATGTTCAGCAGCTAGTCACTAACTTCTGGTTGCTGTTTTGTTCTGGCATGAAACAAACAATGAGCTGAAAGACACTAAAACACTCCACAGAGCCCAGACAGAGTCAGGTGATAGTTCTCTGTGGGATTGTTAGTATGTGTGACACCTTTCATTACACACCATCATTTGATCCATTGTTCAAGCTTTTTGCAGACCTAATTATTATTGTGATTATGTTTCTTGGCATTAATGTCCCTGTCTGTTTAGTGCAGTCAGCTCTCTTCTCTCAGGGTTGAATGGGGCCAGCAGAGGGCAACAATGTGACTTTTTTCTTTAAGCCTAAGAGGAGTTAACAGAGGCCTTTTGTATCATGACACACTGGATATTACTGCTTCGCTTCATGGATATCTGTCGTGTTAAAATACCTCCGCCTCTGTTGTGAAAATTGTCCTGAATTCTGAAAGACAGCAAGACTGATAAAAGTCCTGGATTACTTCATGCCACTTTAAAATGTCTCGTCCGCTGCATGGCTTACGTGACATTTCCATCTTTAGTAGCGCTTACTGGGTGAGTCATTTTTCAACTCTGTCTGTTTAATCATCGTTAGCCCTGTGACATAATGCGCCACCTGCACGTATAATCCAAATCTTCATAATTGCAAATGAGAACATGTCAAGCAGCAGCAGCAGCAGCAGCAGCAGCATAGACTACACAAATACTCACACTGACACAAACAAACTCTGTTGTCAATTTTAATCATCACATTGTCACAGAGGTTGCAGGTGGAAGCTGACACAAAGGATTTTCTTGTGAAACTGCACATCCTGAATTTAGCTGATTCACTTTTTTGTTTGTGAACCCCTCACCAGAAAACTCACATGAGTCACCGGATTACTGAAGGAGATATCGGTGATTCAACATGACTCGGCCTGAGTAAGAACTGTCCTGTCAACACACTTACCCTGCTGCTGACCTTGCCGCAAACGTAGCCTGTAGTTGCAAGAAAAAAAAGAAATAGCCACCAATAACTACGTCATATCTGGGATTTGTCAGGACCCGTTATCTGCTTTGTCTTTTACTTAAGATGTTGAAAATGAAAAATTGCAGGAAAATCTCCTCCTACGCACATTCTGCACATCACACCTGTGCTTCTTCCAGATGATCCTCCGCTTTATTCCTGCTCACATTTGATGTCCGTTGTTGCAAAAACGAGGAGTTTCTCCACTGAAAACCTCAGTAGTTATTCATTAGAAGCACATGATTAGCAGGACATGTAACAGTATGTGTATCTTGTGTGCTGTGTGTATATTAAATATCAGTTCTTTTTCTTTTCTTTTTCATTTATATGTGATTAGAAAATGTAACTAATAAATGAATCTTGAAGCAAATGTTTCTGTACAAAACAATCTTAGATTTCAATCAAGTGATATTTTTATTATGAACAGCAGTGTATTGAAGCAGAAGAAGGCGGATAGACTTTGAAAGCAACTGAATACCTAATTGTGACACTACATAGCTACTGAATACTTAATGTTGAAAATCAAAAACCACAGAATATAATATATAATATAATATGGGTAACTTTTGATTTTGATTTAAAAGTTTTTTTGTGGGTTTCACAAATTCAAATAATAAATCCATCTGCCAAAAAAGTTAATCATTGGTCATTTCTGGATCTAAGCTAAGTTGCTCAAATGTGATTGGTGAAATTCATTTGCTTTTAAAATTCACATTATTAAGGCAGTCTTTTACTTCCATACCTCAGGAAATGGAGGCGCTTACCAGGTCTCCTCCACATTTTCTTTACTGTCTTGTAACTTGCATGTCTTATACTGAGGTTATAGATTTCTAGGCCGTGTAATTATGATCAAAGACCTCAGAAGCATTTAAACTCCAGGGGAAGCTCAATGCACGCAGCTCATTTTCCTTTCAGGCAGATGACTGGCTGCCAGTTTGCTCACTGAGAACTTTTTTTTCTTTGCGTAATAGGTCGATTTTGATTTCTTCATGACATTCGAAAACATCCAGAGTTTAAAAAAAATAATTTATAAAAAAAATACAGGCAAAACTCATCAATTTTGAAATAAAATACATACATATGTACATTTGTTCATCTGTAAATACACGTTGTGCTGTTCTGGTATCATCAACAGAACAGCACAGCTCTGGTTGTTGTTCTATTGTGCATGGAGTTTAAGTACATTACATCTTGGACTGTTTAAAAAAAGTCACATGATATTGTACACCCATGTTTTTACATTTTGACTCATACGGGCCCATTCAAGTCAAGATATGACTGCACGCTCTGAATGTGGGTCATAAAAGCAACATCTGAAATAAACAATCGGTAGTGTCTCCAAATTACAGATGTTAGATGACTTCCATACAGCTCTTTGCAATGTAAGTTGTGCAGTGCAGCTGGAGTGAGAAAGATGCCAGGAGCAGTGGAACAAGTCTGTGGCAGCAACCAGAGCAAAAAGGAATTATAACATGGCTGCGAGACATGCAGATGGAGGTTTGAACATGAGATAAACTAGGAAGATTTAAATATTGGACTTTCTTCTCTTTTTCATCATGGCAAAAGAAAAAAAAAAAAAAAAAGAAAAGCCCGAAGCTTCTCACCAGCCCAGTGCTGGATGACTGGAAGTCTCAGCTGGAACGAGACAAGTTTCACAAAATCCATATCCGCAGAACAGGGCTGTTGTGTGACAGCTGCAAAAACAGAACTTAACACTTGTGCTCATCCAATACGCTGTCACAACGTCTAACAATAAGACGGATGGAAAAACACACCCATCCAAAAGCTGTTAGAGAACTACATACTTTGACACATGGGCGTAACAGCAACTAAGGAAATGGTTTGGTTAAATAGTTACACTTTTAACTTACACATACTGTCGCTCCAGCTTGAGTCAGCCTTGTTTTGTGTGTTTTAGACTTCAGTTTGTTTCTCTAAAGAAAACATGTACGAAGGTCTAAAGCAACAAGCCAAATGATGTTCATAAATACAATACATAACACAGCACACCATTCATTTTCAGTCCTTAAAACCATAATCATTCACTCTTAATTAAATACATACAACGAGGAACTCTCACAGAATACTATTCTGTACTATATACAGTGTGTTTTGACATGTCAGCAACTGCTACCTAACTCTGTAAAACATTCTGCTTACATGATCAAAAGTAGTACTTGGTCATTTGAAAATGTGTACACATCAGCTGTTGTCTCTGGTATAAATCTATTATTATTGTCATATTAAATATTAATAAAACTTTTTAAAGTCTCTCAAGTAAATTCCTGATTTTGATCAATTAATTTTAGTCATCTTGTATCCATCACATGACTTTCATTGTTCAAAGAAAACCACGTATCTCTAAAGTTGATGATTTCAAAATGTTCCGATAAACTTAAGGACTATTTGTTCCTTTATGGGTTGAGAACATCTTGTTGTTTCTTAGGTTCAATAAACCATGTAAAAACAGACACTAAACTGAAAACAAGACAAGCTCTCTCTCTTATCTCATGAAAAGCAGGTGTTTTGGAGATACGTGATTTTCAGTGACTGGTAAATGACAGGAAATCAAGGAATAAATAAATTCTTAAATTACGTCACTGCAGATTTTTGAAATGCAAAAAAAAGATTTAAATAATTCATATAGTCTTTCTTGCAGCATTCTTCTTTGCTTGTTGTTTGTCTTCTGGGTTTAATTTTTCAGAAAACACAGCTAATAAATACAAATATTTTCTGCCGCTGGTTTTCAAATCCTGGATGTGAGAACACCACCAAGGGGTTTTATCAAATATATTCATATTTACTTCATTTTCAGACGTCAGATGTTATAACGTAGTCACAGTTAAAAAACTGCAATGAGGCTGATGAGTCTCATGGGACTTAGTCGTATCTTGCTGAGCGTCCAGTCTTGCTCTGTTTTCTGTTCACTGTGTCTCGGCTGTGTCATGCATGGAGATGCTGGCCTCCGGCTTCCTTTGTCTCTTGTGCCTCCACAGCAGGACGGCGAGCAAGAGGAGCAGCAGGAACCCCAGAGCTCCCCCAAAGAGTCCTGCTTTCAGAGGCAGGCTGTTGTCCCGGGGCTGGTACATCATGCAGGACTCGGTGCTTCCAGCATCGTTCACTGCAACCACGCAAACCTCTGAGATGTGGTCTATGTCGCCCACTCCGCCTCTCCTTTGGTCCTTCCGAAACTTCTGCCTCTCTTGCCCTCCTACTGTCACAATATAAGCCGTGACGTAAGAATACGGTGCACACCACTGAATTACAACCTCTGACCCATTCCAGGACACTGATTTCAGGTCGGGAGCCTCTGGAGCCACGTTATGTAAAGTGAACCCGGGACACAAACAGCCGGTGGAGGCTGCTAGCTCAGTACAGGGGATCTGACTCTCAAGACACGGTCGGTAGTCACATCGCTGAAAGCCCCCTTCAACTGGAGGCACACTTTTGGGTAAAATAGGGGTGACTGTGTCTACATCTTCATAGTAATCCTCTGAGGGAAGCTCAAGGGCCTCGGTCGAAAACTCAACTGGTCTCAGAGGTGTCGTAGGCAGGGGAGAGCAACCTCTGGTGAGAACCAGGCAACTGATCACCAGGGGGAAAGGAAAATATCTGCTGGCAGCCATCGTGCTGTCTGGAGATCACAGAAAGAAAAATTCCATCAGTGTGTTGGAAAATCGTTTTTTTGCATAGGACTGAAAAGTACCAGCCCCTCGGGTTTCCAGCAATGTGTACATTCAGAGAGTCAGATTCTTCTTGTCTTGCATTAAAGAGCCTGAATGAAGACACAGTTATTCCTCCCCTGATGCTATGCCTTTTACAGATGATATGACTACACAGGAAGGATTGTGTTGAATGAAACAAATGGCTTAAATGTGGGTCTAGTTTCAATTGGAAAATGAAAAAAATCTCCCTAACTTCAAAGAATAAACAATTTTATCAAACCCAGAACACACTGCTTATGCTCTTGGGTAAGCAAATGACAGAAATGTGGAAACTTAATTAGTTGAAACGTATTATTCTGTGGCATGTTTGTCAATGATTTACGGTCTTGTATGAATAATCCTCATTTGTTCAACTTTGGAGGCACTTCACACTAATTCAGCATTCCAGGCGGTATTGCGCAACAGATCCAAATGCCTACACACCCTAGATACAGCACAGCCCTCTCAGCTGAATCCAGTTACAGGAAAGCTGCGCGATTTCCACGAGAATCCACACAAACATACCTGGAGAAAAATGCTCTGTGGTGAACATGCATAGAGAGCTAACAATAAAGCCCATTCAGAAATCTCCCTAAGATACGTTTGTGTTCAGCTGCATTGAAAACAGAGCAGGAGCCCCCTTTGAATACTAATACACTTTCTGCCCTTTGTTTTTGCCTCGGCTAAACTCTGTTTGCTTGTGTTGAGAGTGAAAACGTGTCAAATATTAAAAGAGATGAACTTACCTGTTGTTTGCAAAAGCTTTATCAAAATGTGTGTGAGCTCTCCTTGTCTTTCCTCCACTTGCTCTCTTCCTTGCTGTCTCCCCACTTTATATATCTCCCTTCTCACCAACAATCACCTCCTTCTTTCTGCCCTCCCACAGTCCCCCCTCTCCCTTACTCTCGACCGACCTGCACCAGCTCCACCTCCCTTCTTGCTAAATGATTGGGCGATGTGAGTGAGTCCAAACTGTTAGTTAGTCTGCTGTTAGTCACATCACTGCTACTTAATTTCTGACGAACTTTTATTCTAGGAATTCTTTTCACATTCCTGCGTGTCTGTCTTGTTAATGAGCTCTTGTTTTCCTTTTAGGGGTGAGGGAAGTGGAATAGTATTGAGAATTATTTGTTTCACAGCTTTCATTCATTGGTATTCGTCATCTCTGACATATGCCAGGGGCTCCAGACAGCCTATTCCCCCCCGTCCCCTTCATAGCCACCTAACCTCTCACCTAAATAAAATGTATGACTGAACTCCAAACACTGCAGCAAACCTGAAAGCACTGAAACTGTTGTGCAGATGTTCAGCAGAAGTCTGGAAATGGACCTGACTGGACCTGTTAGGGAATTATATTTTAAGAATGGCTGGTAAGAAAGGAATCAGCACAAGAGATAAAATAACAAGAGGTGGTAATTTGAGATGCCAGCAACATCACAACAAGAAAATTCCACTCTGCACTTCTCATATTCAGAGTGGAGAAAAACTAAACAAGATGTTTTGTTGATGTGACATGTTGAGAGCAACTTTATGTGACACGTGTAGCTTTAAATCCAGCTGTACACTCACATCTCTGCCTGGATTTTGAGCTCAGTCTGCAGAAAAACCACAATTAACTCGCACTGTCCTGCAGGAGAGACATTCACTGTCAGCTCTGACTGAGAAACAACACTTATCATATCCCTGCATCATCATGAAAAACTAATGTTTCACCAAGAGAAATGATTTCTTTGATCATTTTTGTATTTTTATCCGTTGTTATCTTTTTGTCTTTCTTTCTCGTGTGAGCATTTGTGTGTGAGTGAATGCATTTGTGCCTAAGTACATACAGAAAGAGTGTGGGTGTGTAAGTGTGAAGGAGATGCATATAGGAATGTGTGTGGGTATGTTTATGTATTGTGTAAGACGAGCTGTGTTAACGTATAATATCTGAGTCTAATACCAAGAAACTTCTATCTGTTTTTGCCTTGTTTCATAATAATTCCTGTTTATGGTAAAGTGCTTCTTTTGCAGTGAGTCAGTTGGTCTGCCCATAAAAGAAACTGAAGTCACCGAGTAGGAAATATTTCTGTTGTGACACAAATTTAAGCAGATGTTAACTGTTAGATAGTTTGTCATTTAATCCCACAATGCCCTTCTTTGCCCTGGACCGCGTCACTTATTCCCCGAACCACTGTGGATGGCTGGGACATGCCTGCTTTCCTCATCAGAAACTACTCCCATAAGGGATCGATTATTTATAAAGATAAAATGGAAGCAGCCCAAATGAATACTACAAGGTCCTGTTATAGCAGGCCCAAAAAATCTGAAGAGCAAAGAGCACGAGGGTTTGATTTATAGATAACATGCACAACTCTATGATCAGAGCAACTTGTTGGCTGAAAAATACTTTTTTATGGTCATAAAACTTTTTTATGGTCATAAAACTAGAAACAACAAGTCGAGATTCTTCTTTACTTAGTTCATTTTTAAATCACACGGCCTACTTTCTGTTAAACACTTTCTGCATCTCACATTTTGAATAATAATGTACGGAAGTCTGCAGTATTCAGTGGAGAGTATCGCCTAATGACTCTCTTCATCTTTCTGAACAAACAACAATAACGTGATAAAGAAAACCATTCATTTAAATCAAACGTCTTCAACACGTGCTCGGTGTTTTCGTGTTTGTGGGGTGCCATTCCAATAGAAAATGATAAATACAGGGTTTATTACCTCACTTCAGTATCATTCAATATTAAAGCAGTCGACAGTGCCTCCTAGAGCCTGCAAAAGAAATAAGCAGCACCTTGACAAACATATTAAAAAAGGGTGTCGATATTAGGCAAAGAGCCAGGCAGGGGTCTGGTTCTTTCCAGCTGCACAAGTGGGAGTGGATGACATTCATTATTTTTTATGATGGATTGCACTGTGACAATGAGTTGGTTCATCTGCAAAGCATCAGAAAGTTCACGAAACGTTTGGCCACTTTCCGAAATTAAAATAAGCATCCTGCATTCAGCGCAGCAGGCTGTTGATAAACTGTTGGTTTGAGAGTTTGTTTAACCCACTGAGAGGCCGACGACCTGCGGGTACTTTAGATTTTGAACCCTGAAAGTTCAATCTTAGGCTGAAAGGGCAAACTTCAGTTTTTCTCCGCAAATGGCCACCGCGGACATTACAGCACATTATTCCCTGAAGACTGACTTGCAGGCTGACAAACAGGACGCGCGTTGCACTCGACTCCTGGCTCTTTAATAAAAAGATGTGTCAGACTTAAAGTCAAGCTTTAATAAAAGAAACAAGTGGCTATCGTGACTTCTCAAAAGGTCACTAAGTCATATGTTAATTAGCATGTTATTTAATTCTGTAATATTAAGTGTTGTGATGATTTACAAATGGAGAAAGCCAATATGCAATAGGCCTAAAAGAATACTATAAATAATAATTTAAATTACAGGCCAAAAGGCAAGACTTGTCTGCTGAGGATCACAGTGCCATTAATTCGATGTATTAGTGTATTTATATATATATATATATATATATATATATAGCTTAATATGTGTAAATTGTTGTATTTAATTGAAATAAATAATTATATTCCTAGAAATGTTGTATGTTGTTTTTTAATGAAGTAATTCGTTTGTAAAATAATGTATTAATTCCTGTGTCGAGTGTCTCAGTGGCTCTGTCTTTAGATGTGTTTTTGTGAGCTGGGGAAAAGTGAGCGAGCTAAATGAGGAATGAAAGAAATTAATAAAAATCAATGTATCACTTTCACCCATTTTTGTCTGCTGGAGACCAACATATTAAACATGTGGACACACAAAATATGAGATTGAACTTCGTACCGTAGTAGATCAGAATTGGTCATTGTAGGTGGAAAATAGAAACGTGTGTGTATGTCGAGTGTACAAAGCCAATGTGATTATTTATTAGACATTTTCAATGCAAAAACAACCATAATCAAACATGAATAAACTTAAATATGCAAGATTTCATCGAAACACAAATGACTTGATATGCAGAAGGTAATTCAAGTAAAGGACAAAGGAAAGCCACATTACCAGGGCTTCTTCGTAATGTGTTACTGATGAGCTGAAACTCCCTTCAAGGCCTCTCCCAGGGCAAAGCACGCCCCTCTCCAAACTTCTTTCTTGACGTCATTTCAGTGCGACAGGCCTCGGTGTGCAGTGCTACAGCAGACAGGAGCTGGGAATGGGTGAGTCGCTTCTCAGGGCCATGGTATCAAAGTATTTGAACAATAATTTACGGACTTGAGTGACGCAGGTAAAGACCATCAACACATTTCTCCCGCAGAGTCACGGCGTTTGCGAGAGTACGTCTTTGACCGACTGGCATTGTTAGTTTTTAAAGCTAGCAGGCTAATGTTAGCGAGCCGAGCCAGGCCCAGCGGAGAGTCGCGTCTCAGAGTTGACTACATTGTTTTTGTCAGCGACGCCAGGTAGACAGCTAATGAGGCAGAAGCCATTGATGACACTTCACTCGTTGCTCTGACTTGTTTTTTGCAACAAAACTCTCACAATTCAACCAGTTCGCTAGAGTTTTGGGTTGTTTTAGTAGCGCATCAAACGGTAGCATAGCCTGTGGACGTTAGCTAACTGAATTATAGCTAGCTAAGTGCATTAAAATAATGACTTCCAGGAGGGCAGGCTATGCTGGCAGCATGGATTCCTCTCCATCAAATAGCGGTAGCAGCTCGGTCCACAGTGGGAACCGCAAACAAAGTATAATAAACATTCCCGACAGGACCGGGGTCGAGTCCTGTTACGATCGGAAATCAGACAAAGCTGGATACGGAGCTTCGCAGGGCAGCGTGACCGTAACGTCGCTGAAATCACGTCTCGCCCCGACGATACAAACTGCCATGTCCGCTGCAGTTGACACTCTTCTGGGCGAAGTGGTGCTTGTGCTCAACGAGACTCAGCAAGAGTTGCTGCACAAGGAGCAAGAGAACGAGAGACTCAAAGTTCGCCTTGAAGTGTCTGAGAGGGAGCTCAAGACTTTGCAGGAGTGTCTGTGTAGTGCTCAGAAGCTCATAGACCAGCTTCAGATCTCATACACGGGCCCTCAGACAATTAGTCAGTCAGTATTCGCCCCATCACTGTCTTCCATGGCTTCAATGGCTTCTGGCTTGGACCGGGACCACCAGAATTCCCGAAATGTGAACGGAGCCGGCGTGGACTTGGGTCTGGGTAGCTCCGTGGATGACTCGCTTCACGGGTTTGAGCCAAGAGACGACTACAAAATGTGCCAGCTTTCAATCCAACCAGATGGCTCTGTGACTAACCACACTCTGGACTTTGCATCCAACACGTCTCATATGTGCTCCGATTCCAGCAGACCAGGTAAATATACCGTGTGTTCTGTATATTCTGGCTTTCCTTTTAGTCCTTTTGAGTCGGATCAAATGAACCGATATCTGATATAAGTGCACACGTGGGTTCATTGCAGTGTTTTAATGTAGTGATGCGTCCACGTTAACCATCTCTGCGTGTGTTGGTTTGTCTCTAGATGAGAGGCAGTCTCAGGGACCAGGTGGAGCATCCAGGTTTGAGATTAAAGAGGAGCAGGGACCAGGTTCAGGCTCTGGTCAGTCCAGCAGGAAGGAGCCCGGGTTGCGTAACGAAAACCGAGTTGGGGACGGAGATCGATCGTCCCACAGCGTGGGTGACCTCGGCTACGTTCAAGTTGGAGGGGAGGGAGGTTCCCAGCGTGCCTTTACTCACCCCCTGCGTCACCAAAGACCTGTGCGAGAATGCAGCGGTGCCTTGCAGCAGGGCGGACTTGACGGACAGAAACAGTTAGTTAGGACTTCTGGAGCAGGGAGAGGAGACAGAGTGTCGCCGGGCAGAGCGGAGGACTCGGCAGGACCCTCGGTCCCCGACACAGCGGTGGACCCCTCTGGAGACCGACCTCACCACTGCTTGGAGTGTGGAAAGACTTTCCGTCTCATCTCCAGCCTGAAGAAGCACATCCGCATCCACACCGGAGAGAAGCCCTACCCGTGCGGAGTCTGCGGCCGTCGCTTCCGCGAGTCAGGGGCGCTAAAAACCCACCTGCGCATACACACAGGCGAGAAGCCGTACTCCTGCTCCGAGTGTGGGAACTGCTTCCGCCACTTGGACGGTTTGCGCAAACACAGGCGCACGCACACCGGAGAGAAACCCTACGTGTGTGCCATCTGTGGGAAGCGCCTGAGCCGCCTGCAGCACCTCAAACACCACCAGCTCATCCACACCGGAGAGAGGCCGTGCTGCTGCCCCTTCTGCAACCGCAGCTTCAAGGAGCCGGCGGCGCTGCGGAAACACATCCGCACGCACCGGGAGGAAGGCGGTCACATGGGAATCGGTGCCAGTGATGACACGGACCCGGACGCCATGGACGACATTAACAACCTCCACCCGGCGGCTCCGTCCCCTCAGATGAGGTTTGGGGAGTGGGGAGCTGAGGAGGATGACGGCTCAGTTGTGGACTGTGTGTAGGGGATGATTAACTGTCTGGTACCACGATACCTGCTCCAGGTGAAAAACATGGAATACGGTGTTTGTGTAGTTTGATGATGGATAAGGTCATCTCTGTTCCATGCTGTTAAAGTGAAAAATGAGGCTACATATAACCCTAGCCTTGGAGTTTCCTTTAAATCTGACATTTTCATTTAGATGTAAAAAAAAAAAAACGTTTAAAGTATCCACTGTACGTTCTTCAATAGCAAGTTGGGTTTTTCCCCAGACATTCATCACGCAGCAGCAGCAGCAGCAGCAGCAGCAGCAGCAGCAGCAGCAGCAGCAGCAGCAGCAGCAGCAGCAGCAGCAGCAGCAGCAGCGCACTGGTTGTTTTTGGCACACAGAGTTGCCGGTTTGCCAACTTCCGACAATAATTTGGGAAATTGATGGCAGAAGTGGACAAGAGCTGATCCTCCACTTGGCCTTAAACACTCACTCAACCATCAACCGAGTGGCCGCCGCTGCTGATGTTGAAGATGGTGTCCACCTGGATTTTAGATTCAATTTGCTGTTGAATTATTTTCAGTTACTAATTAGGCATGCTTTTGCCAACACACTCACTGAACGGCTCAAATAGATAGAAATGGACCCACAGGGCTGGTTCACGCTTCATGTGTGGACAGACATGCAGGAGTACAGACCACGTACATGATGTAGCTGGGCATTATCGACTAAACCAAATATCACTGTATTTTTGGTCCAGTTTTTTTTAATATCTTGATTAAGTGGTAATATTTTAAGTAGGGGTGATGGTGCTTTTACACTATATTTATTAACTCAAATGTATGGTCAGGTCATCATTAGTGTCGTGGCTGTCATGGCTGAGAACGTAGTACGGGCATCTTTATTAACTGTCAAAAAGTGCATCCTTTTAGACAATTAAACCATAGGAATACTAACGAAGTCTGTTAATTTATAGTAATCTGGTTTCTTCACCTAATCAATTAAGTTGATAAAAATTAGCTGCATAGTTTCCGATAATTGACCTACTAGAAAATGAATTGTTTATGAATGACCACAGCACGTTTGTGAATATTAGTGTAATGCCACAGATGTCACCACTATTCAAGTAATAATTAATGACTACAAAAATACCATAAAACAGCACTAATTGACAAAATATACACATTTTAATTGCAGTCTACCCCTAAGAGGACATTTGTGAGCTGAAAAGCTCAAATGTAATTGTGACTGTGCGTGTGCGTCTTCATGAAGCACGAACCAGTTTTACTCCTCAGTCAACTTCTTGAGTTCCGCTCCAATCTGTCTTATCTGTTCATCGTCAGTTACACAATCGTGGTGTTTTCAGTCAAGCGGAAGTTGTTTGCGTCCGGAACATCTCCGCTCGAAGATCTCTGTACGTGCTTTTTAGTTGTCCACCAAAACACACAGGGGTTGTTTGAAGATGACGTGGCATGCCGTTAGTTGGCGTCGGCATGCGCCCAGATCAACACCGTTTTACTGTTCCTCGAGCCTGATGACCGCCTCTCTTTCTCTTACGGACCATATCTTAGCATTCCGTTTCTGTTTGGTTGTTCAAGCTGCTACTATACGTCTAGAAAGCCTTTTTTCTTTTTCTTCTCTGGACTTGTTTTATTGTTACCAGCCAGTTACTAGCAATTACTAGCGGACAGACTTTGGTGCTTGCATGTGCATATCTGTTCCTCTGCTGGCCGCGATGCCTCCCCCCCCCCCGCTGTTTCTGTAAATAACAATGTAGTTTTAGCCATTTTATCTGGATTAATGAAGGTTAAGATTTGTGGAAAAGTTAATGTGCAACAATGACCTTTTTTTTTTTTATATATAAACGTAACGTGCTTTGAAAACATCAGTATGCTAACATGCAATGTAATTATATATAATCTTACAAAATTTCTTCTTGACGTTCCTCCTGATGCTCTGATGGGACAGGACTGAAGCGTCATGGTTGACAGCAGAGCATGAATCTTTGCAGCCTTTTGAGCTATACTGTAGGTCTCTGGTGTCATTTACCATGTATACTACTATAATGATCCCCATGTAACTATTCTATGTACATTCACAAGTGTAAGTCATTTTGGAAGGCACTCAAAATGTTAAATATCTCTTACTGTATACCCAGAATACGACATGCCAAGGTAGTCTTTACCCCAGATAATCATATTTATTGTTTTCTGTGTTACAGAGGGGGCCTTTGCATGTAGGTTTAAACTGAAACGGCATTCTTCCTTAAGAAGTCAGTGTTAAATGTGAAATGAATTACTTTTTTATGGTTCTGTGTTAAAAATATATTTGCCCACATCACAGTCATCCTCTTACCTACTGTAAATGTTACTATATTAAAGGGCCTTGTTTGTACTTCCTTTTTTTCTGTGGCTGTTTTAAAAAAATATGTTTAAGGAATTATCTGTAAAACAAGTTGTTTGGACCATCCCTTGTGAGTTTAACACCAAAGTTCCATTATGACCGCAGAAAATCTGGATCGGCTCTGTTCGCTCAAAGCTAAAGCCACGAGTATGTCCTAATTTTAGATCGTCTTGTCTGTTCATCACTTCCGTTTCATTGTATCGTGGCAGGAAAACTACATCAAGCCGGGGGGAGACTTTTTCGCGCTGACTGAAACGTTGCCAAGCAGATTGTGTAGGTGGTGTGGACACGCCCAAAGACGGCTCCCAAATAACACCTTACTCTTCTCCCGATGCTGAGTAATGACAGCCGTGTTCATACACATGATTACAGAAGCTTAACAGGTCAGATGAAGCTGAAAAACATGGCAGCATTTTGTTGCAAATGTTATAGTTTTTTCATAACGTTGAAGGTCATTTCCTCTGTCTGGCACAGCACAGAATAAATGACCTGAGCATGTCTCTGAGAAAGGTCATTAGGGTTCAAATCACCGTGGTTTTACAGCTCTGGGATAAATGTTGGTTCATGGTCGTACTGTACGCAACGCACACGATTAAATGACGCATCCCTTCAATGCGCCTGCTGTATAGATACAGTGGCTTCATGTCATGGGAGCCTCCGTGTTTACATTCATACAGCATTCTCAAATACTACTCAAGATGTCACTTTTAAACATCACAATCCGATGTTTGTCACAGCGAGGTGAATGTTCTGTTATCACATCTAGAAGGGAGTGGATCAGCTGATTATGCACGTGCACTGACACGTTTCTCAATAAGCTCATGTACAAAGTAAATATAAATGACATGTCTTCGAATAAACAGTGCTACAAAGTACTGTGCAATTCTGAGGTACTTGAGAAGAAAAGATTCCACTCTTAACTACACTGCATTTATTTGATGGTTCATTTAATGGATTTGCTGTTTAGAGACTATTAGAGATTATTGGGGGTCCCCATAATCCGAGACTTCTTCATAGTGCCTCCACATCTCCCCTCTCATCAAAAAGGCTCACCAACGCCTCCACTTTCTGAGGCGGCTGAGGAAGATCCAGCTGCACCCTCAGCTCCTGCATCACAGCCATGCACGGCAGCTCCACCGGGACTGCGCTGCCACCCGTGCAGGACGTCTTTGACGAGAGATGTCTGAAAGAGAGCCCGCTGCATCACCAGGGACTCATCACAGCCCAGCCGCCACCTGTTTGACGCCCCCGCCCCCCGTCGTCTGGTGGGAAATAACAAACCAAAAAGTCACTGAAGAGCAGTTCAGCCAGTGACCTCACACGCTCACACAGCTGTTTGTGCAATAATGACACTGTGCAATACTTTCCACGATGACTGCGTAACATCACCCGTGACTTAATACTTCCCAATGACGACGTGCACTCTTTGAACTCAATTTTAATTTTCTCAGTCTTCTATTCTTATTTACTAAAACTGTCTTGAAAGTGTGTCTCGTACTTACGTTGTCTGCATTATGTTTATGTTAGGCCACAGAGACTTTTTGTGGTATGATGACAATAAACTGAACTGAATTTAACTGAATCATAGTTAGTAGTTACTAGTTAATATGGGTAATACAATTATAGAAAATAACTACCCAACAATATGTAAAATCGTTTTATATATTATACTATAATATTTGTATATTCTGGCCAGCTACAATGTTAAAATGCTGCATCTGTAATAACAACTCAGTAATATATATAACACTATAAGACTGGCAGTGTGCTGCATACTGAGTGCTTTTATTTTTACTTTTAAAACTTGAAGTACATTTGGCTGATTATACTTTACTTTTAATCAAGTTACATTTTGAATGCAAGACTTGTAATAAGTAATAAGTAAAACATCTAAATACCTCCACCAGCATCTTCAGATAGACATAGTTCCTCCTCTCTTCAAACATCTGGTTTTATCTTTAAGTTGTGTAATACGGCTGTTTATTTCTGTTCGTCATGATTGTCTGGTGCAGTGATTAAGAGCTACGGTTTGGCTTTTCAGAAGGGAAGCAATTATATTGCACTACTACTGCTAATGGTTTGTGTGTGACCCACAATGTATTTGCATTCTGCGTGTGTGTTTCTTGGCAGCCGATGATGCAGTGATGGCGAGCAGCAGAGGCAGAGAGAAATGTGAGAGCGGCCTGTGAACTCTCTGCAGGCCCATGCAGTCATTTCCTCAGCGACTGAAGGTAAACACTCTCACTTTTTGGAGAGGAAGTGACTCTCTCTCTCTCTCTTTTTCTCTTTGTGTCTCTCTCTCCCACTTTCACTCCTTCACCCATGTGACCTCAAACACTGGCTGCCCCCAGGTGGTCCTCACAGTGGTGTACCTTCACATTTTTTTATTGTCACGTGTGGTTTAAAGTGGACTGCAATGACTTGAGGTGTTTGAGAGGACTTCGGCACAGTGAATTAATGTTTCACTTTAATTCTTTAATTATGGTTTTATATACAAATTATTCATTGCATTCAGGAAGACGTTTGTACTTTTTATCCCATTAAATGTATTTGACAATTGCAGTTAATACCCATAATAAGTGTTGACATGCAAAACACGCAGGAAGCTCATGATGCATTGCAGTGGGAAGAAGACACAGTTTTATTTAGGTTTTACCGCTTATAAATTCTAATTATAAAAGTAATGGTAATATGGTAATTTTCTGTTGTGATATTGTGACTTTGTATCATCAATAAACAAAAGGTGATTACATCTTTGTTAACTGAGACATGTTGAAAAGGGCCACACAAATAGTTTTAGATTACAGTGTGAAGTTTGCGCTAGTTCAACTGATATGATGTGTGATATCAGATAAACTGAACGCAATGAACAGATCGCACATCTGTAAAGCTGCGGTGCAGATGTGACACAGCGATCGCACCTCCACGAATTTATTTCCCCCTCTAAGTTAAAAGCTAAATGTTGAACTGTCATGAGACATATACTAGATATCCACCTAGCTGAGTAACTGAGTAACTCCTCATGCTGACCTCAGACTGACCCCGGTGACTCACATCAGAAAATATGCCACATTTGGAGTATTTTTCTGGACATGATGTAGTCGCTGCAGGTTGAGTATCAACACTGAGCTGAACAAACAGGTAAAATAATCTGTTTCTTACACAGTTATTAATACAGAAGGCTTGTTGGTTTATCAGTGTCCCATTCTGTTATTAATACTTTTATACAGCAGAAACTCCAAAGACAAAGGTGTCTACAGCAGTGTATTATGTCAGTATTTCTTTTATTTTCGGAGTGACACACACAGCTGTGCAGCTATGATTTGCACAGTGGGGTCTGTGCAGGGGCAGGAGAGGAGGAGGGGGTGTGAGGAGAAATAACCAACAAGGAAACCACTTTCAGCTTTGCTCCTGCACCGCCTGGCTGGCCCGCAGCCAGGTTTCTCCAGAGAGGGTTGGCTCACCCCTTCTCCTCTCCTCCCTCTCCTCCCTTCTTTCTTTCCCAAACCCAGATACATACGCACTCTCTCCAACTCTCCAAAGCAACAGGCGTGAAGAAGAAGAAGAAGAAGAGGGCAGACAAAAAGCGAGAGGCAATTTTTCAAACAACAACAACGAGGGCAACAAGAAACTTTTAAAGATGCCAAACGAGTCGGGTTTGCAGACGGATCCCTTGGGTACGCGAGGGAAGTGATTTTCTTTTTTCTTCCTTAAGGAGAAAACAGGACGGGAGGACGCGCTGTTTTTCCGCCGTATGAGACGTCAAAAAAAATCCGCCTCGGTTAACAAATCTCCAGACCCCGAAATCCCCCCGCCCCACCCCAGCGTGTGATTGAATGTCCCCGGGTCTCTGTGGAGGGCCGTGAAGGATGCCAGGATGCCCTCTCTGATCTCCCATCTGCTTGTCATCTGGCTGAGCGTCCACCGGCTGGCGTGGTGCACGGAGCGCTCCTCCACGCGGGAGCGCTTCAAGGTGGTCATCGCGCCTCTCATCTGCAAGCGGATCTGCCTGAAGGGACAGTGTCAGGATACCTGCGAGCAGGGCAACAACACCACGCTGATCGCGGAGAACGGGCAGGCGACCGACACGCTCATCGGACAGGGCTTCAGGGTCGGTGAGTGACGGTGCGAGGCTCAAACAATGCTGTGTATTTACGAGGGGATAGAATTAGGCCGCCGCGATCAACTCGTAGTGCTGATCTGACCTCTGGGGTTTTCCCCCTCTGTAGAGTCTTTGGCCTGTTTGGTTGCTCATAAATAGACTTTTAATGGAGGGATCTCGTAAATATCACATGGTATGAAAAAAGAGAATTACACGATATTAACTCACTATCATTGTAACTATAACTTTATCACATTGCACTGCATGGTTATGTAATTGCAGCAGCATTTCAGACATTTTGTATTATTTCAATTGTTCATTTATACAATAGAATTAAGAATTAGCACTATGAAACTCCATAAAATGCTTTAAATGGGTCTGAATCATTTCTCACTAAGCCCAGGTTTTCAAAGTGATTACAAGGCACTCCTGGGACAGTATTAAGATCAACTACTTAATTAGGTAAATCTGGCAACTTTTGCTCCAGTACAAGAAAAGTCCTACATTCAGATTCTTACTTCAGTAAAAAACAGTATTAGCAGGAACATGTACTGATGAGTGAAAGTACTCTGCATTGAGTACTGTTACCCATTGAGGTGACCCCTGTCAGCTTCTCTCAGAATTAAACAGTTGATAAAGTGAAGCTGGTCCAGGTGGTGCTGAGTCTAATACCTGATCATGTGTAGATACTTACACCTGAAACTACCATATTCAATTCAATTTTATTTATATAGCGCCATATCATAACAAAGTTATCTCAGGGCACTCAATCACATGGAGCCGGTCGAGACCAACTTCCACACACACAAAGACCCAACGTTCCCA